>JAQFZH010000746.1:0-27803 GCA_034695485.1 Entomobrya nivalis
TTGCGCATTTTAAAATCATCGAGCTTTTTATGATTTAAAATAAGTTAAAACAAAATGGGTCCTCTTAATCATAATGCATCTGCCATCCTTCCCTATCATTTTTTGAAACTTGAAAATAAGGCCGAACAAAGTAAAGGTAACAAGCAAAGCTTTATATTTATTTATACCAATATTAATTAGCTTACTTCAAGCACATTCCAATATTATTACTGATTACAATTCAATTATCTGACCGACAACATCTATTACATTTTTAGAATCACATAAGGTAAATTACATCCTAAGAAATCATTTTAACACACCTGTTATAAAGATTGAAGGAGTCGAAGGACAAGCTCAGAAAAATGAAATAATTTTTTGGAAGCTTCAAGCAATTGATTTGAAGGGGGAAAAGAAAAACATTTCTTCAAAAATATTATTTTACATGACTGTGGCCAGTTACTTACAACGTCAACACAGCGAAATTTCAGAGTGTGAGGTAATATTATATCACTTTCTGCCATACAGTTAACACGTATTTTTGTGATCCCTCCATTACATCTGAATGGATCGGTCTTAAACTCTTTTTTTGTAGAAATGCATGTTGGCATCTAACTCTGGAGAGACGCTAAGTCACATAATTATGAAAGACATTGGGTTGTCAACCCGCAGTTATGTCGTAATGGACAACACAAACAAGCCATTGTTCCAGGTGAACAGAGAACACATTCTTGGACAAAATGAGTTACAAGTAAATTCTGATTTCATTACAAACACACATTTAGGATATTTCTCATTGGCCTTGCTATGATAATTTAGTGCTGTTCTAATCAAATATTAAAATGACTTATGCCATTGTATACATTCATTTATATGCATCATCGTAATTAGCGTAAACTCGGCAGTAACAACTCGTTTGAAAATTGATACTGTAAAACTGTAATCCTAAAATTATCCTGATTGCTTTGTTGCAATTTAGATCAAACTGGTATTCACGGAAGATGTTATTGCTAGAATGCACGTGGATGATAACAAAATCAATCTTTCAATGGCCCCAGAGTTGGACTCGACAACAAAAATGAGATTAATCTGCTTAATGATTTTCATGGTAAACTTTAAAAAATTGTGTTTCACACTTTTTCTCAACATTGAAATTATTATAGTATTTTTGTATAATTTTGTAGGAAATTGTTGAAAATCGAAATACTGACAAAGACAAGGGCGCAGTTTACCTCTGAGTATTATCACTAACTGCTGTGTAAAAAAATACCGAATACTCTATGAATCACATGCTTATTAAATGCCTGCCTGGTGTACAAGTAATTGACCCCCTTGACAAAAATAAAATAATCATAATCTTAATCCATATTAAATCCTTTATAAATCATCATTCTAATTTCCATGAGATAACTTGGGAAAAATGGTCATTCCAAGGTCAACCTTGTCAATCCCTTCCAATTCACTTTCTGTTTCTGCTCGCAACTTTAATCCGGGCACTTTGTCAATAACTTTGAGGATAACCAAACTAATAAAAAATGACCACGCCATTGCGGCAAGAGAGCCTGCCAATTGGTAAGGAACTTGCATCCAATTTGAATCAACCCATCCACCTTTTATTACAGTTCCATCCAAAGCAGCTATATCTGCCTGTGCAAAAATTCCCGTAAGAATGTTCCCAACAAGTCCAGCGATTCCGTGAACAATGAAAACATCTGCAGCATCATCAACTGGAACACAATGTTTGAATTTCAGAAGAATGTGACAGATTACGGCCGCCAAAGCTCCAAACACAAGACTGGCCAATGGGCTGACAAATCCGGATGCCGGAGTAATCGCCACCAATCCAATAATTGCTCCTGAACAAAACTCAATCGGTGAAAATTGTTTTGTATTTCTGGCTTCGAGTATTACTGAAGTTATGGCTGCCGAGGATGCTGCCATATTGGTTACCACAAATGCCATCACTGCTCTCATTCCTGATGCCAAGGCTGACCCACCATTGAAGCCGAACCTTAAGAAGTTAGCAATGCCACGTATCAACTCATCTCTCATATAACTACATTTATACCTATTATTTTCATGCGTACGTTCTAAATATGCTCACCATCCAAACCAAATGAGAATAGTTCCAACAATTACGTTTTGTACAGTCTCTGGTTCTTGTTCCGTAACGTCTTGTCGCCTACCCAGAGCGATAGCAAGCGCCAAAGCTGCCGTACCCGATGCAATGTGCACGGGACTTCCCCCCGCAAAATCAAGACTACCCAGAACATTAGCCCAACCATTTGGATTCCAAACCCAATACGCAATGAAATCATATACGAAGGTTGTCCAAATTATCATGAAAACTACTATAGGAAAAAATCTTGCCCTTCCAGCTCCCGAACCAATGATAATACATGGAGTCACAACGGCAAACATAGCTTGGTATATGGAAAACACGAGGTCTGGAATTTTATCACTTGCTGGAGATGGTGCATCCCCAACATGAAAATAAACCACTTTGTCAAACCATCCAATAAAAAAGTTTCCCTTGTTGCTAAATGTAAGCGAGTATCCAATTAGCATCCACTAAATTGAGAAATATTAAGACTTAAAATGTTAAAAATTTCTTGGACAAAAAATATAATTAAACACCCTCAAAAATAAAAGTTAGCACCCGCACCTGAATGGAAACCACAGCGCAAGCTGCCATGCTCAGCATTATAAGGGACAAGGCATTTTTCGACTTTGTTAATCCGCTATAGAACAAACCCACGCCAGGGCCCATTAAGAAAACCAAAGCGGATGAAGTTAGTATCCAGGAAATATCTCCAGCATTGTAAAGGGAAGATGATGTCAAATTGGGTGAGGGTGCTGGCGTCACAGATATATTGCTCTCCATATTTTATGATTTTTAAATTGCGGTTCTAAAAAGACTGGATTTTTCGGTTTCTTCCAAATGCAAAAAAATCTCTTTCAGAGACAGAAAGACAAATGATGTAGTATGAAAGTGATAGATGTGTAGTCACACAGTATTAATGGGGAAGAGAAATATCTTAATGAGCTTATAATCTAAAACTCATTATGTACTAAATAAGTAATTATAGTCAAGTAAAAGATTAATTGCACTTGCTTGTCAGTCCGCCTATCTAACTGCTACACTAATTAATAAGGAAAGCGAGAAAGTAATTATAGTTGTCCGTTGTCTTAATTTATGCGAAGGTTAAACTCACGTAATAATGAAAAAGACCGAAAATTACATTTTTACAACTCTGGTCGGCTTTCATCGAACTTGTATCGATACAAATTAAATTACTTAACTATGCTCGCTTAATGTTTCTTTCTGTTTGTCTTTCTTTCGTCTTTTTTAACTGACAGGAATTTTAAACACTGTATTATGGACCCGGAAATCGGTTAAGACCAAAATGCTTATTTTTGATGATTATATAACCACCTGAAGATGACATTTTAATTTTTTTATTAATTAATTTATTAAGTAGCATGAATTTGTTTATAAACAACGCTCCTAAAAGTTTTTTATGCATTGCTACAAAGCTCTACTGTATAGCTTCCCTTAGTCTCATATAATAGGTAAAAGGTGAAAGCTTACATGATATGCTACATGTAGGTAAATATACGGAAGTTAGAGATTTCGTTTGTAATTCATCTTTGTAACTTTCCGGTACCAGTTTGCGCAACTTGCGTTGCGTATGTATTGCGCATTGTATGATTGTTTTTCGGCAAAATCATTTTTTCCTTCTCCGTTGAATTCGTGTTTTTTGGTGTGTGCGGTATACTTTCGAATTACCTTTTGGCGGGAAATATAATCTTTTTTAAAGAAATACAAAATAGTGTTTTATGTGTTTTAGTTTGAAGGGCGTTGGCTGGTGTTTGCAAAATGTGTAGAACTGTTTTGTCGTTAGTCATTGTTTATTTCCAGGAATAATTACGCATTGGAATTAAAACGGGGGAGTAGTTAAGGAGTAGTACTACTACTGTTCATATACCAAAGTGGAAAGAAAGTCTGAAAGACTTCCAAAATGGTGTTGTTTCAAGTAATTGATAAATTCAGCAGTGACTTCGCCAAGTCCGCCTTCAAGTTCGAGAAAGTGAAAACTGACAACACGGTTTTTCGCCTTCACTACAAGTTGAGCGTTTGGCTGGTGGTCCTGTACTCAGTTTGCTACATGTATGTGGCGTGGTCCAATCCAATATCGTGTATTGGAAGCAAATCCGGCGACAATGGAGGTTTGGGAGCGTTCAGAAAGGAGGTCAACGACTATTGTTGGGTGCACGGAACTTACATTTTGCCCGATCTGAATCCAGGTGAGCATTTGAAATTATAGTTAAAGTATATAACATATAAACTCTTTAATCTAATTCCAACATGTCAACCACTAAACGTCGAAACCTCTGTTTTACTTCAGCTAAACAAATCTTCCCTGGCATTGGTCAAGTCACAGGAAAACACGATCCCATCCGTTATCATCATTACTATAAATGGATGTACTTCTACATTGCGGTTATGATAATTGTATTACACACCCCTCGGCAGTTTTGGCGAAGTATTGAAAACGGAAGAATGAGCGTCCTTGTCAAAAAGTTGCAGTGTATAATTTTGAGTAGGAATGAAGACATTGAAAAGGAGAAAGAATCACTTGTCGAATATCTCTACTGTCATGTTGGTTATCACCGTAAATATGCGTATGGCTTTGTGTTCGCTGAAGTTCTCAACATAACAGTTTCACTGTTTCTGATGTTTATTTGGGATTTGATTACGGAACATGAATTTTCGATGCATGGAGCTGCCAATTTCGCTGCAATGCAGACTCCAGCAAGTCTAAGAACTGATCGACTGGCGAAAGTTTTCCCGATACTTGGGAAATGTACATTCAGAGATTATGGCCCTGGAGGCAACATCCAGCCTCACGATTTTGTTTGTGTGCTGCCATTGAACTTAATCAACGAACGTGCTGCTATTTTCTTTTGGTAATTTTTCATTCATATAATAATTTATACTTATAATATTAACACTGATATTTTTAATTGATTCAGTTGTATCATGAAATATACTTTTTTTGTCTAGGTATTACTTCATGCTGCTGTTAGCTCTCGGAATCTCCGCTTTGATTTTTCGCATTGCGCTAATTGGATCGAAAAGGTTACGCCTGAACCTTTTAAGTGGATTAACACCTTTAACCTCACCTGAAGATATTGAAGTTATCATGAATATATGTCCCTACAGCGATTGGTTCGTCATTTATCAACTAGGATCGTGTGTGGAGCCAGTTATGTTTAGGGAGATTATCCAAAAACTGGTTCGGAAATTACATGCCTCTAAATATCAAAATTGGAGAAGCATTGAAGCATAGCCATCGTTTTGATGGTATGATTTATTTTATTGTTTATTTTTAAATCGCAAATTGTTTTGAGTTCGAATAATTTTTGTAATAGCCGTTGTAAAATGTTATGGCTCAGTTATATGTAATATACTAAAAAATACTTTATGCATTATGCAGCTCAGGTATAAAATGCTTACTATGCCTTCACCCATAAATGGGAAATAATTAATCAAATAAACGTATTAGTATTCTTGTTGTTGATAAAATGTATTGTATAATCTTTAAAAGTGAAAGTATTATTACTATAATAATTCTAGTAATTCAATTTATCTTGCATTTGAATACAAGTTTTATCCATAAATCATTAACTTCTTCGAGAAGCTTTCAAAGATACATCGTAATCATAAAGGGTTAACAAAAACAAATGCATAGACACTAGGGCGTATGACAAATTACGTATTCATATTCTGGAAATGGAATCGAGTTCAGACGAGATAATCTATCAAAACAAAATCACCTGCAGGAGAGGTGTACGTAGCGGGCATTCCCAAGGTTCAGACTCGGCGGAGGTGAAGTGGAAGATTATCTGGGAGAGGTGGCCTCAGAAGGCGAAAGGCTGGAGCTTTTGGGGCAGGAATTCGAATGGCTACTGCAGTTGCAGGTGGAGGCACCGTTGCCAGTAGCAAAATTATAACAGTTATTTAACATTACGTTACGTAGTATAAGATATTACTGGACCGCTATGACACACTATACACTATGACCGCTCCCCAGGAATAGCCGTTGCTGCCTTTGAATGGCGAGATGATTCGCAGATGGCGATTCAGCAATACAATGGTGTACCCCGCCATAGTCGAGTTGGATCAGCCCATAAAGGAACCTGCGTGACCCTGAGAATCTGAGAAGTTTTCCATACATGGAGAGACGACTTGTTTGGCGTTCTAATGGAGGATCAAGTGGAGAATGTGCGCCATGCATGTGGAGATGGTATCAACACAGGTAAAGACAGGAACTTATGGCTATTCTTAGCTTGACTTTGTTTATTAAATGAAATAAATTGAACCAAATTAGTAATCTGGTCAATTTCCATCGAATTCTCAAATTCCCCATCCCCTTCTTCAAAACTACCACTGCAGCTTCCACTGCTGGATGAGGCAGAACGTACAAGGCGATCATTACGATCTCCTGTTTGGACTGGACTTGGTCGCTGTAGGCTTTCACTCAAGGTAAAAAATGTCTTTTCCGGACTGACGACACCAGAATTTTTGGTCGAAATGTAATCGCTTGAATTTCTTTCCCAAACACTTGCTACTGTCAACTGCTTTTTTGAGGTTTGATAGATGTTTCAATGCAATAAATACCATTATCATCTCCCACAATTTGGCCATCCTCTTCTTCATCCTCAAAGCACCATTCTCTCCGTCTATTTGCTCTGGTAGTTTATAGTAGCGTAGTACCAACTATAGTTTCCAGGTAGAAATAAGTCATAATCCCCTCCTCTTAGCCCTTATTACGCTATCCCCTTGCTTTTGTCAGCACTTACACAGAGCGTTTTTATGTATCACTTTTTTGTAAGATAAGCTACTGAATAAAAATAGGAATTTCAAAAACTTTAGACCATATTAATAACATGACTGCTGACTTATGTTATTTTAATTGCTGATGAGTGATGAACGAGCGGAGCAATACAAAGTTTTCTAAGGATATGCCACAACTAAGGTAAAAAATAATATTACTTAAGCTAACATCCGTAATTGAATCTTTCTCATTTCATACCACAAGCACAAATTCATTGGCATGACTTGACATGAATATTACGGAATTTCTTATTTTTCAATGCAAAAACTAAGGAAGTTGAAGCGTTTTCTGCAAATCATCATGCGTAAATCCCCAATGTTGTTTTTTATACTTGTTGTGTATTTCACATTATATCATTTTATCACGGTAACCAATCCCCAAGCTACCAAAATCATTGACAAGTTCCAGGCAAAAGTGACTAATACAAGTAATACATAATAGAATGGCTAAACCATTAAAATTTAACATCGATCCTCTCTATTTTTAATATTTTGGCATATACTGCAAAAGTCATTTGGTGACAAAGGAATTCGTATTTCGTATGTTGAAAATATGCAGCAGAAGTTGAAATTAAATGACAAACATTGATGAAGCAGTTCACTTAAATTTCATGGAAATAAATTTACCCCAATAAATCCGTACACGCATTGTAAAGTAAATATATATTGAGATCAAACTTGCCAATAATGAAATTTATTTCTGCGTGTTGCCATGTGCCATGCCATGTGCCATGCAAGTCTAATGCAATCGTCATCGTAGTTTGTAATTATATCAGTGATTGTATATTTTCCACATTTAGTTGAAACAATTAGGCTCCTTACCAGCACAAGTTATCTGTCACGTCAATAACACTCGTGGATATCAAATAACTCCAAAACTTTAGTTGTCTCAAGTATCAGTCTTAAGCAATTACTTTTATTATGATACAACATCAACATCAGCCATTTGTTTGTTTTTTGCGTTCAGTTGTAGCTCAACCAAGCGTAACTACTCCTACGATTTTGTTTATTGTAGAATATGTCATTGTATGTAATTTGGTTTTCTTCTAAAATTTAAAAAAGAAGTGATCTCAAGGAGATGATTATCAACCCTCTGCTTTGAAATCAAGGACCTTGCAAATCCTGATGTTACCTTCTTATTTGCATGACAACTTAAACATTCACATAAATCATGTTTTGTTATGAAAATCATGCTACCAATGATTAACGTAAGTCGTAAGTCCTATTTTTAAAATTAACAATATGGGTATAATATGCGTTACATTATGGTTTTGGTTTTACCTCATCAAAACGTCCAAATGTATCTATCTGAGTTTTTTTAAGCTTCAACCTCATAGTTTTGGGATGCGGAATTGAAAGGAAATCCATAGAAACTAACAAATTTAACTATTAATCACGAGACCATTTAGGAGCTCCTTTACCTCTTTTCTTGTTTCATATATTCTTATAACATTGTTGGAATGTCTCCGAACTGTTATAAAAGGTGGCATCATTTAGAAATTGTCCATACAGTTTGTCATAAACCTTATCGGAGTTCGGAACAATATCAAGTGATTTTAAATGAATATAGTTTCCTAGTGTATTGTATAACGTTTCATTTACACAAGGAAACTTTGGAGCCATAGCATTTAAAAAATACTCACTTTTAGAACTTTTTACCTGTTAGGAAATCAAATATCTTTTCTTCTTTTTTACAAAAACTCAAGTTTAGAATCAACATGAATCTTGGTAGAATAGTAAGTTTGATAATTCTATCTAATTTTTCAGATCGTTGCAGCAAAGATATATATAGCATATGTACCTCTAATTTATCTCATTATAACCATTTTTTAAATCATAGCTAACAATAGCCATAATATGTGTTGGAATATGCATGATGGTCGTAGTTCCAGAAGCGGAGGGTGGAAAGTTCCTGAAAAAACTTCTGAAGAAATTTAAGGGAGGCGGTGGAGGTGGGAAAGGAGGTGGAGGGAAGGGTGGTGGTGGTGGCAGAGGACATGGTGGCGGTGGCGGAGGAGGTGGGGGTGGATGGGGACGATAATTCTGATGAATCATCTGAGAATCGTCATACCAACGCATTTTAAAGTCTAGTTGCTATTTTCAAAATTTCATTTTTACCTCGCGTGTTTCATTTTTCCGAATAATTTGCAACTTTTAGAAGTAGTACAATTCTTGTAATTTTTGCATACAAATTTTTTAATTTATAATATATGTGTTTAATTCCTTTGAGAACATACAATTCTCTCAGATTTAGATTACATTTATGACTGACAATGAATAAAATCACCTATGTATTGTTTACACAATTGCATAATCTTTTTTTCGTCTAGCATGATTTTTTACTGGAGTGTACAGCTTTTCAAATGTTCTTCGTCATAAAGTAATCCATATGCCAGTCACAACAACATGTACCACGACGACCGCACTCGAAGTCGAATTTTATCGATTTACATTGTTAGCTGTACACTACATTTATGCCTTTTTAAGTCTGCATAAGATAAAAAAAATTATGCATTAATGCAAAGTTCGGTGTTTCTTCGTCAGAAATGTGCAACCGCATGTAAAATTTGTTTTATAAGCTGTAAAGCGGAGACAGACAGAATTACATTTACATCGCATATCGCATCCCTCTGTAAAAAAGTGTGATTTCCCAAGTGTTGTATTGAGTTGAATTAAGCGTTCACGAATCCACGATATTGACTTTGTAGAGTCTTTTGTTATAATCTCTTTGAATTGACGATGCAGATGTGTTTTATGTTCTATACTCACAATTTTTTCATGATAGAAATGATGGAGCTCGTTTTTTAGTAATATCTGCATGTTGTAACGTACATAAGCAACGTACAACTTTATAGTATGCCGTAGTACAATAATATTGTGCAATGTGCGCACAAATGTCTATGTAAAAGATATGCGGGGTTTTTACTTGTTATACTGGTAAGAAAACTGGATTCCGATATTCTATATGATGATTTTGCAGTAGTGCTGTAAGTACATGGATGAATAACATCTGGGAGGAAAAACCTCGCAATTCAATGTATCCTGCAAGTTGTTCATTTATCAGCACTATATACAAAAATCTCTTATCATCTAATTTGCTTGATTGCTGATAAAATTTTAATATTTCTCACATGCATACTTGTGCACTATGTATATTAGCCAATAACTAGTCCACTTGTCTATAAAAAAATCCAATTATAACTAACTCTGTGCCACTTGTTCGTAATGGCAAACAAATTTTACACCAGAAACTAGCAAGAGATTATAACTTAAAATGGTATTTCATCAATTGAATTGAGTTTCTGGACTCCAACGCATAGAGATATTATCGTGAGATTTATAACATAAATAGAATTTCTAGGAGAGATTTTATAAATTCCTCGTTCAAGGTACATTTAGTAATTTTTTACGACTTTACATTTGCCACTGAATGGCCGAAATTATCAAAATTATACCTTTTGCTACTATTTTATTAACAGGACGTTCTGTCTCCAAAGGTTTTATTCAACCTGTGAGTAAAGTATACCGTATGGTTGTGCATTGTGCCACTGTTTACCTAGCATTTGGATTTTGGATTCTACTTCATCAAAAATATACGACCCTTGTACATCAATGATGTATGAAGCAAATATCAACGTAAATTAATTATAACTACATCATCATTCATCATTAGCAGGAACATTACAAGCGAACAGCGAACGAATACCTGGCATTACCACAGTAGTAAGTGCATATATGATTTTTTTTTAAATATTCTTAAATGTGACATGCAATTGAAACTTGAATCCGTTATTTGAAAGCTTGAACAGATATGCATGTTCTTAAATTACTCGCAAGTCAAACGAAAGCACTCCAAGTAAAATTGAGTAAAGAGTAAATTGCATTTTTGTTTGACTTTGTTGTGTTGTTGTATTCACCTCACCTCCATTCACCATTATCAGCTAGTAGATTAAAAAATCATATAACTGTTTACTGGTTTTTTACTTGTACATACATATCTAAACATGGTATTCTACACCAATTTTCTTAAAAGTGTGCCGCCACATTCGTAGTCAGCTTTAACTCTTTTTAATAAGATTACCTATATTAATTTATTCAGTCAATCAATTTGCTCTTATCCTTATATAATTTACACTACAGATCCAGAATCCACTGACATGACATGGTATTGATATGATAATCCTGGATCAGGCAAGGCATCATACATGACATGTTTGATGTTATAACATAACTTACGACTTACGATACTTTTCTTAGCTTTTTAGGACAGGACAGGACAACATTGCATCCAACATAATTTTTTTAAATAGTGAACCATGCAACCATTCGAGTGAAAGCTACGATATGACAGAGAATTAGAGAGCCTTATGGTTTAAAAACTTAGCTTTACATTTAACTCAAAACGTGATATTCAAAGTAAGGTGTAATTTCTCGTAAAAAAATAACAAACTAGTAATTAATTAAAGTATTGAAGATCACTATCATGCAACTTACATTTCCTAGAATGCATTTTTACAGTATCGTCCGAGCACATACACACTGCAATCGAGCTGCAGTTTAATTAAATGCAGGTGATTAAAATTGTAATTGCAATGCAAATAAAATCTCAAAAACCTTCACGTTTCTCAATCAAAAGGAAAAAAAGACAAGGCACTGATAACTGAGATATGACATAACTAACCTTTGACATGCATCTGCATTTTGAATGAAACGATGATGAGGAGTTCAGCTCATTTTTTTTTAATTTCAGAGTTTTAATACAGCGTGTTCATAAAAACCTTGATCATGCCATGTGCCAAGTAGCTGAAAATTGTGTTAAGTAAGCTCTTTGTGTATCAACTACACATTTGACAAAACTAAAAACCAAGATGAGTGATCATTTTTGTAAATCAATTAAGTAAAATGAGGTTGCACTGAGCGCAAATAAGTTAACCAGTCCATTACATATATACGTAGTTGCACTGTACTTTGATTCAATCAGTGTAGGTCATGCCATGCCATGCGAGGTTTTGACTTTACTCGAAAGTCTATTCATTACACCGAAATGCTGACGTAAGGATTTTTCCATAATAATACATAATATTATGTCCATAATATTTAAGATCACGAGTACTTATAGCGCACTCATGATCAGTGTTACTTGGTCAGCATTTTTTTAAACATGACTTATCAAAAATAAAAAAAATTGTTTGGATAATATAAAAAATGATTCAGCAGTAAATAATAACATTCAAAATGCTGGTCGATCTACTACAACTTTCAAACTGTAACCCGTTATGCATAAAGGAAAGGGGAAAAAGGAACTCTTACTCTGTGAATCGAATGAATCGATATATTAAAAAATAATTTAGAATGTCACACACACAAGCTTCAGCTTCCATCCATCATCGTTACAGTTATTTTGGGATGATGATTGACATACCAACAACATTTTAATTACTATCGAGAACTTGTCATGAAAAAATGTTTTGTAAAACATACAGTGTTCTTGCAGTGATTTGTATCACTTGCCTTCTAATATTTTCAAAATTTGACAGTGACAAAAGAATCGTGCTATTCAGATATCAATACCTGTATTCCTCACGAAATGCCTCGACTTCTGTTTTTATAGATACAGCAGAGTTGCCTAGCCAGCCACTTCAAGAAATCAGGCCAGAAAGTGAAAGCAGTCGACAAAATCAGAAAATCATAGCTACCCTACACACAGGGTTCAAAAATCGGATGGAGAACAACAATATGGAAATTAGCGACAAGGAATCACCAGAGATTATGTCCAAAGACCAAGACCAAAGTCAACCGGAAGAACACGTAGAGGAAAAATTTTCCGGACAATTTAATATTAAATTGCTCAATGATCATCTGAAGAAATGTATTCGTGAAAGTGATCATGAAGTAGACATGGATGAATACATTAATACTTTCCAACAACTTTACAAGTGCACACAGATATTTTTTTTCAAATACGCTTTCACAAAAAAAAATCCAATTCAATTTAAATTGTTAAAAATCAATGTCGTATTTTTCAGGTTTTTCTGCATGTTGGGCACCTTGTTTGGCTTCATTGGGTCGGACGTAAAACACAAAGTGGAAATTCTGCAAGCTTATCGGGATGGAGAAAACAAGACGCATTATGAAACTGTGGAAAAGATGATAGAATATGAAAAGTCCACTGACTACATTCATTCCAATAAAGAAACTTCTGGTTCCAGGACATTCCTTCGTTTGCATCGTTCACTGAGTACGGATTATTGATTATTGTTACTCATAAATGAGATTTTGACTTGATATTAAAGCTGAAATATTCTAGCTTAGTCTCTTATTGAATTTATTTATTTATTTTTATCAGTTTTCGTGTCCAAATTTTTGGCGAAAGTGGACGAAATTGAAGATCAAGATGGTATATCAAAGATATGCAAGGAGGCGTACGCTCAAACTCTCGCCAAATTTCATCCATGGCTAATTCAAAAAGGTGCTAGTATTGCCATGTTAGGATTACCAACCAAGAAAGATCTCATTGCGAAAGTAAGTTTCTTTTGTCAAAACTCTTTTAAATATTTCTATAATTAATTAAGATGAAAGGATGTGTAATTACTTATTGGTTCGTTTTTAACAGGTATGCGCTAATGGCGTTGTGGAAAACAATGAAGTGGTTTCAATCATGCACAACGTCATCCAGTTGACTTCCAATATTTACGACCAATGCGAACAAGTGTATACTGAAAATGACTTGCATGGTCTACCGTGATATAATTGATAGAAGATTAAATAAAAAAGATTAACGTAGGAGAAGTATTAAATAAAATGAATTGAATTATTTACCTTTAATTATCCAGAAAGCTTTCGCATTATGTTTTTCTGTAAAACTTTTATTTATTTATCGTCTACTTTTAGCTTACAAGTGTGTAGTAGAAGAAAGATTGAGATTTTAATGTAAACTTACCTTAACCAACAATCTAAACCGTGTGATAATATCGAATAATTTATGAAATTAAACATCCTCACATAATTACTACAAATATCAATTTCATACATCACTTTTTGACAAAGATAGATCGTGACATAATTACATCATTACAAGGAAATTGGGGCAATTACAGCTTGGGACATTGCGAAGGGAACAAGGTGGATACACAGGCGAGGAGAAAATATTTTTCATTCCAAATTTTATGGTTTTTAAACATCATTCGTCATAGCATTTTTTTAATTTGCATTTTGCACAGCATTTTATTTTTCGTTGCACGACGGCTTTGTTTTTAGTTATATGACGATTGGCAATTTCTAAAAAATGTCCATAGTCCATACCATACGCATAGAGTAGAGTACACAGAGGCGCGGTTACAAAGAGCACACATGATAGTGCTTGCAATTTGCAATCTACACAAGCCACATGTATACAACAAACCTCTCAACACTCAAAGTATTACCTGATGAAACAAATCGATTTTTATTCAGAGCTAGTAAACTGCGATTAACTAACTGGATAACCAGTTAATATTGAAACACAGATCCCCAAAAATACAAATTCGTAGTTAAAAAACCGTACTGCACTTCTCATACTTATAACATAACACTTTTCTTGGGTTCGGAGAAGCTTGAACTTTTTTCTGGAATACAGACACTGATCAGGTGTTACATGTTACATTACATACAACAAGGCTGAAAGAGTACATTCAACTTTACCGTTGGTCTGGCCTAATCATCAGTTTGTTTCCAACAAAGCAAGAATACAGGATTAGTGAAAATATTGCTCTGTGGCAGGATTAGAACAAGCCAGCGTTTAGTTTTAATTAGTAACCAAAATGGGAAACGTAGTTTCAAGTGCAGAAGCTGCAGCTGCACAGGTAGGAATGGAGGCTCCCAGAGAATGTCCCGTTAATCACTCCAATTATTCATCTGATTCAAAATCGGGGAAGGTTCACCCTCCTACTTCACACCCACCTATTAGAAATGAGTCAGGGGGAGGTGGCTGCCCTGTAAATCATGTAAGCTATGTGAAGATCTTTCACCACAATTATTTACCTTGACATTGTCGTAAAAGCGTATGCAAGTTTTAAGTAAGTTTATTGTAATGTGGTTCATTGATTTGGGTTACAGGGTAAAAGCTCTTGGCGCTCAGAATGCCCTGCAAATGCCAGCAAGTTGGTAGATGATCCTCAAACAGCGGACTTAGACCCTTCTAATATGGTAAAATAATGTTCCCTAGTTTTTTTTTCATTAATTTCTGTATTTAATTATCTGTATAATTACCGCTATCATTTTTATTTCTAAAAGATGCCACCCCCTAACCAAAGACCTGCGCCGGATCAGCCATTTCCCTTACCAACCGAAAGGATTACTTCTACCATACCAAAAGCTGGAACTGAAGGTGAACGTTGGGTCTATCCATCCCAGCAGGTAACTGCCATTCATTGTCTTTACTTGATTTCTAAAAACTCAATAGTTACACGTTATTTTCAAAGCTTTTGTTGTAACTTGAAGTTGAACGTAATTTGTACTTGATTTGCCATTTTATAGATGTTCTGGAATGCCATGCTAAGAAAAGGTTGGCGGTGGAACGAAGGTGATATTCAGAAGGATGACATGGATGCAATTATAAGGATTCACAATACAAACAACGAAGAAGCTTGGCGTGAAGTGTTAAAGTGGGAAGCTTTGCATGCCACGGAATGTATGTGCCCAAAGCTAAAAAGCTTTAGTGGGAAAGCGCAAGAATTTTCTCCAAGGGCTCGCATTCGTAGTTGGTAAGATTTCCGAGCATTAAGTGTCAATTTAATCTAACCTTAAAATGCGGCACATATAGCACATAACTGAAATAGTAATATGTACTTATGTTAAATGTTTACATTTCATTGTTGATGTTTGTCTTTTAGGATGGGTTACGAACTCCCTTTTGATAGACATGACTGGATCATTGATCGGTGTGGCAAAGACGTTCGCTATATTATCGATTACTATGATGGTGGATCAGTCGATGAAACATACAGATTTGCTCTTCTTGATGTGCGTCCAGCGATGGATTCCTTTGAAAATGTTTGGGACAGGATGAAAGTGGCATATATGCGATGGAGATTCTCTGAAAAGGAACAAGAACCCATGAAGTCTTCATAAAATCCTCACAAAAATGACTCAACAGTTTGTCTTGTAGACGAAAATAAGTTTTGGCATAAAATGTCTTGACTCTAGATAAACTCATTAAAATTGTTCAAATCTGTAAACGTTGTTTTCAGTATGCGTGTAAGTAATTTATTATGATTTTAAAAAGCGAATTGCCATAGCCTAGTCATGCAATAAATGTAGAAACAACTAACTTCACGACGTAATGATTATGGAACTTGTGCTTAAATTACTTTAAAACTCGAAGCATTTTTTTATTCTGCGTTCTATTGCATGGATTATCTGGCAATTATTGTCAAAGTGGCCAAATGAAGGCCCAATGATAAATTTATTAGGGGTCATATGAGAAAAGCTATTTAGAACTTTTGAAGATAAAAGATATCATATAGAAGATAACATGATAGGCTACTAATAGCCGAATATCCATTTATAGGCTAACGAAACAATAATACTTGGTTTATTAAATCAAATCGATTAACATGAAAAACACTTTGTGCTTCACTGTCATTGTCAAAAACAGATAGCTACTGCAATGCATTCCGTCAAGCCAAGTCATCGCTGATTATCAATATCATATCACCAATTTCCTGTCATCACGATTTGACGATCAGCATAAATAATTTGCATATCAAAAAAATTACACTTATTCAAAATATATCGCGTAACGTTACCCGTATAGAATGCACACCATCTTTGTAGTATTCGCTGCGCTGGTACATGTACACACTACGTCGCAATAATGCTACGACGCGACGCTAAACGCACTAAAATGCAAATGAAGCATCCCTTCAATATAAATGGAGAAGAAGAGTTTGGTTGGAGTTTATTATTTAGTTTCGGGCAAGGACGAAGCAAAGAGCAGACTAGCAGACGCTTGCTCGGTTTATTTCCTGAGGACCAGTGATATCCAAACCCATTTTCTTGTTTCATGTTCATCTCGTATTTCGTTGATTAGCGCGTTCAGAAAGTTTGTGGTGAGAAGTAATATAGGATTTCAAAAGTGACAATAAATCAGTCAACATGGATGACCAAAAATGCTGGAAGAAAAGTTGGATCAGCAAGCTGTCTTCATTTGATGGTAAACTTTCCCAAACTGCTGGTGATGGGGATCGTAATGCGAGGGGATTTAGGTGGGAGGAGCTTCCTTTGGAAGTTTATGAAGCACTTGTAAAGTTCTTCGATGGTAATAGTATGATGAATCTTTGTCATGCGTCACCATCTATTGCGTCGTTGGTATTGGAACCCGTCTCTATTATGTCAGAGAGGAAGGTGAGTGGACAGTTACGTAATTTTATTAAATTATAGATCAATTAAAATTGTTGAATTATGACATTGGCGTTGCACTGGTGGTATATTTAATTTGATGTTTTAGCGGGAGCTGTACTGGAACAAGTTCTGTGTTGAAAATTTGGATGGAACATTTGTGGGCAAGATTTTCTGCAGTTTTACCAATAATGGCATGTCTCCAACGTTGGCAAAACCAGATGAAGTACGATGCATGGTTTCATGGGAAAACGTTTTTGCAGCGTATCACTCATTTTGGAACAAGTTGGCTGGTTCAACAGTTACAGTTCAAGGATTTCGCAAGATGGAAAGCAAACTGAAGGAACAGATTAAATCCACTCGACAAGTTATGAAGAAAGTCAACGGTATCCAATACGGAGAGATACTTGTCACGCGTGCAGGAGGTGGCGATCTGATTCTGAATGTTTTGCTACCGTGTCACAGCAAATCAAAAATTAAATTCAATGGGGTAAGTGAAGAATGCATTGAATTTTATATGTTTGGATATTATCATACAGTAAATGTAAGATGTCTGAGAAGTTGTGAAATGCTCTTGTTTGATCATAGATGGTCGTGGATACTAAGAAAACTGACTGCATCAAGACCGCCTCAATTTGTTCTGGAGGAACTGAATTTTTTGGTGTAAAGATAGTCTACTTTCCACTGAAACGCCCAAGCAACATTTTGGATATTGAGCAGGTAATTGTTAGCGTCTGCAACAAATGTATCACTTTTACCTCTTTTTTTGGGAAAACCACAAGGAAATTGTATTTCGTCGAGGGAGCATTGGAACAAGAGTCGGACGAAGAAGAACTTATGACAAGTGAGACTGAGACTGGGAAGAAGTGCCTTGTTTTTGAAACATACAAGTAAGTAATCAAGTACATTAGATAAATATTTTGTGTAAATCCACTGACTTTATGAATTAATTGAAAATCGTATGTATTTTAGGAACATAGTTGCATTGTGGAACCAACCAGATTTAATCAAGTTCTTCGTAATGACTACTGTTGCTCGTGAGGATGGATATGATCTTCGTACAATTTATCAACTTCACTTTAAAGGCATGCCTAGTGTATGGAGCAGCATTTTGGGGAATGGTTCTAATCTACTGTTTGAGGTGCAAGAGTTCAAAGGGAATACGGTCATGATGAACCAGAAGATTAAGACTGTCGTACTTGGAGGAAGTAAGTACTTGTATCCTCCAAAGGAATCTACTTTTTACGGTTTAACAGTGATTTCCCCTATCGGAGGTGTTCAATCAATTACTCCAAAAGCAGTGCAACCATTGGATGAGTGAGTAATAAGAATTTGATTTTACTTTCAACTTTAAGCTAAATTGAATATAAAACCTTTTTGGTCCTCTGTCAGGTAACGAAGACTTTTATACATTTATTTCCAGGTACAATGCCATTATTGAAACCCGGGAGCCTCAATACTACTCGGGAAATGCTAGAAAATTTATGTCCGGCCTACAAAAGCTTAAGTGTTCCGCGAAAGGGTTTGGAATGTATGTATTCTGTAGTAACACAACTATTGCTGCTTCGTGGGACCGTATTACGTGGGTGTTCGGGAGTCTGGACTTTCCAGTTCCAGGAGGGATTGAGCAAAATTGTGTTTCGTTCGTGCAAGTAATGAATCACAACAATGGACTGATTCTTGTCGTGAATGACGACATTTACATTGCTGATCTCATTGTGAAGAAAAGTGGACTATATCTTTGCGAAGAGACTTTCTTATCTGAACCTGAGCTTGAAATTAAACTGCTGCGAGTGGTTAACACAGGATTGGCATCAAAGTGCAGAGAAGTCAAGCACTTGGAATTGAACTTTGATCAAGGACAACCATTCTTGTTGTTGGTATCTGAGTGGACATCACGAAAGAAAGCTGAAGAGCGCACTCGGACTCGCCGCCGCAAATGCAGCGTCGTTATGAAGCGGATTGATTTTTTGATATAGAAACTGTCAGATTTGAGATTTTATGCGATTTTTTGTATGCGATGTGTTGGAAAACTCGTAGTATGTGCAAATTGAATTGTATCTGCATATTGAATCAAATATGCAGTAGTTTTTGATAAATGTTTGCATGATTATAAATGTTTGTATTTACCGATGAAATTCATAGTTTAGACATTCTCATAATAATTTTTATGATTTTAATCAGAAATTTAACTGAATACCTCTTACTTCATATATGAAATGACTTGATATTTTTTCACAATTAAGGTGAGTTTTGCCTACCGATTGTTCAATCCAAAACGTGTTGCTATAATTTCTTGATAATAAACTCATCATCATCATCATTGCATTAGCGCAGCGATAGATTAATTTAAAGCATATGGCCAAAAATGAACGTGTGAATACTTTCAATTAGTCCGTTTTCATTAGTTAATACATAAATTATCATTTTGCTTAAATGCATAATAAACAACTCGTCAATAAAAATGGCTGGATTCAATATTGATCCTGATTAGGTAAGGTACTGAGGTATTTCACTATGGGTTGATACTACTCAATTCTAAAGGCGTATTAGCTCCGTATACTTTAACTATGCTACTTGTCTCCAAAAAATCGAGTTGCTAAGTGATCGATGTCCAAACAGAATTTGATTTTGTTGTTCCTCTCACTGACAAGTGACAAGATTATGGCTGCTCTTCCTTGGAAATAAATATGTCACCCGTTATTCACCATTCACGATGGAATTGAATTAGAATTAAGAGTAATTTCAGAAAATGTCAAGCCAACGTCATATTTATTTCAAAAATCAGTCAAACGCCTTGATTTTTGAGTTATCTGGTTTATTGGAATTTGTTACACTATCCGCATGATCATGATCACGTCTTCTGTACAATCGTTAGGTGCTCCAAAACAATTATTGAATTTACTCGTGAAGCAATCGAATGTGCTTTGAAAACTGCCTTCAGAACAGAGGAATTGCCATGGACATCTGAAAGTTTTATCATAGCAAAAAGATTGTCGTTCGTGCAAGCATCTTGCATGAATGTGAGATGTACCTTGGCTATGAGGCACACTTTGTTTGCAAGGTAACCCGACCTGCAGCGCTTTCCTTATTTTCTTCAGTACAGAAAAGGAGTAGGCAACTCACGGTTAACAGGTTAATATCTGTAAACATTTCGCCCATGCATCGGACTGCCATTTTTGTAAATAAAAAAATGAAAGTGATTTACTTGACATTTTGCACATAAAGTTTGGTGGAAGTAATAATAATGGAGTTACTGGCTCCAACAGTAATTGCTATTGCATTGTTACTTGAAAAATATACATTTTGATGCTTTACAAAAACCTGAAATAAGTAAAAAATCAAGCAATCAACTGCGAAAAAAGTTACAACTAGTATCGTTTTCCCCCATTCATCTTTCAGACTAGCAATAATAGCCACTACTCACGCAGTCTGTACTGTACATATAGTAAGCTGCACTATCATTGCATTGATCATTGGCATTGGTTTTAAATTGCAATGGTGAATCACCACTAGTGATGGTGATTGACTTTAAAGGGCACGACGTATCTAGCTGGATTGTCGTTTTAAAAAGTGACCTATGAACTTCATGATGATGCATTTTTAAATTAAAGAATTTTTACGCTGACTTCTCGCACTAATGCCAGATAAAAGTAGGAATGCAACAACCAAACTGTGAGCTGTATGTTAATAAAAGAATAAACAATCAACCATAACAAGTTAAGTTATTTCAATGAGCTTTAAATTTTTAAACTGGTAACTTCGTTTTGAGCTGTCTTCACAAGTGTACAATGTTAAAAAAGACTCCATTAAATACAAAAGTGATCTTTCAACAGACTTGTGTAAAGCGTTAAAATACATGAATTGAATTCAATAGAAGAGTACAAATGAATTACTTCATACTAGACAATTAAGGGAGGTACAAACTAAACCAGTAATTAGCATTTTATACTGTGTGCAGAATCAAAATAGTCCAACAAGGTTTCCAATCATGGATTCTCATTTGTGTTGTGAGTTCGCGAAAGGTAATAAGTCGGTCGAATAATAAATATCCGGTTCCGGTGTCTGTGTTTCCTTTAATATGACTGTCAACAGTTTCAACCATATCATTTCGTTCGTATTATTGCACACACGACATACACAGAACTTTAAGCTCGAATTCAACTTTGGAGAAGTAGCAACATGAAAACTTCATTTCCTAGCATTTGGATTAAAAATGTGACAATATTATGCAAATAAGATAGTTTGCTCTTTTGTTACTATGGCTTTGCGACAACGACCGATGCGTCTACGCCCTCTTTAAATATCTCATTGACAAATGACAAAACAATGGAAAACAGTGACATACCTGTGTAAATTCATTAATTGTTCTTTCCTGCATTTCAGAAAAATGCTCGTTACTTAAAAATAGGGAGCGGTTACAAAAACTTATGAAGATGCTCTTTTCAGCGTGTTATGATCATGCTATAACTAACAACAATTACGATTTTACAACTACTGGCAGTTTCCATTTAGTATATGTGGTACGCCCTTCGCTTTCTTCTTTACCTAGTCCACACATAATACTCAAACAGATAGGTATTGTACACAGTAAAATAAAAATGATGTTCTATATTGGAGTGCTGATAAGCAAGAACAGCGGAGAACTTAACCCCTGTGACCTGTGGTATGGCATAATAGAAACCTAAAAGCATATTCCCCCTAATTTACGGACTAAAAAACGACTTCGTTTGCCTAACAACTTGGCTCAAGATTAGTAGGCATATGCATATAGTAGTGTGTAAGTACGATATAAGTTATGAGCTGGAGAGCTCTATCTAACCGTTGCTTTTGGTTAGCGTGTAAATGTTATAATTAGCAATTCATTTACCTTCAAACAACGACCATATTATCATGCCACCCATACTAATTATTTTAAGCCATCGCTATCTCTGTTTGTCATTTCTCAAGCACAAACAGCATTCCTTAATTACAAGGAGGCATGTTAATGCTGGTGGTTTTCAAATTTAAAGTCCCTTTGCCTTACAGCTTCGCAAGTAGCGAGTTGTGTGTATAATGCTCTTTTCTCTAACATTTTGTGTGAGCTTTAGCGTTGTTGTAATACATACAGGGTTGATAATTTGTTGCTATCTCAAACTCTCATGCATCGTGCGTCTGTATGCGTTTTTATCGTATACTGTTGATTTTTCATTTATCTGTACAAATATTTTATCAGAGCTTGTGAATAATTTTGTGCAGCAACCGGAAATTACATCAGCCATCAATATTTCGTCACAAAACGAACATGCGATGAGTCGAGGGATAGGAGAAAACGATTTGTTATGATAAGTTGCATAATGCCGTGTATTAGAGGATGGTGAATGTATAGAAATTCTTGTTTAAACATGACAAAAGTGACGATGTGGCATGCTACCCCAACTAAATACATGATCGTTTTGAAACCATTCTCAGAGTTAACATAAATTTGCGAGCGCTAGCGTTCATTTAAGTTTGTCAATTAGTTTCACGAATGATCAAACCTGAGAAACAAACGGTGTCTGTTGGTTAGAATACATATTTACCATATAAAGCTAAAATCTTTTATGCGTGTGTGCTTTACCCTAAAATATAGCTATACTACTACCAATTTAAAATCCGCAAGGTTAATTTATTTCGTAATAATTTTAATGTCAAACTAGTTACTTTCAGCATGTAGTCAAGGGTTATCAGTCGTACTCCATTGAATTAATAACTATAATAACGTACACGCTAGAAATTAAACGGACCAACCTTCTCTCGACACATTCTCGTGACCAGTATTTTGAAGTGGATGAATTTCAATAGTAACCCATTCAGTTTTTACTTATTCCAACTTACTACAACCCGTTTACCCACTAAAGGTGATAATAGATGAACCGGTATTTATAATATGATGATGCTCGCTGCGCTGTAATCAAACGATGAGTATATAGTATTCTGGGTGAATTTTGACAAAAGAATGAGTTCCTATGTTTTTCAAAACTCGTTGTCAGTTGTTGTAGCGTAGCTAGCATTTTTAATAGTTACAACAAGTGTTTTATTGGCTTTCGCATGTTGAATTGTTTCAAGAACAACGTATGTGTCAGATTTTTAAATCCAGAGACGACTCTTGCAAATTACTTCTTTTCATACAACGTCAATTTTCTAAAATGTAGTTATTTGTATGCAGAAGTTATTAGGTTAAATATACAAATAATTTAAAACGACATAATTCTCTGGATACGAAAAAGTACAAACAGTTCTAAGAGAAACAGTAATTTTTAAGAGAAATCTTTGCAAGGAATGAGCTTTTCGTTCACTAAGAGATAGACGTATGTATGCCAAATTGCAATTCAACATGGAAGAATGACAGTATAATGCTTATATTCATGCATCATTCTTTTATGGCATTTCAAAAAGGAAAATAGAAAAATTAGAAGGTTTAAAAATTCGAAACTGTTTTAATAGATAGGCGCGACATTTTTGTCTATTGATGAAATTCGTTTTATGAAAGGGTATAAGGGGATAGGATTAATATAATATAATATTTTCTGTTTTTACTATGCCATGTATGCGTTTCATCACGCATATATGGCCAAGTTCTATTTTGCTTGATTTCGGAAGAGACATTTTTGACCTGTATTGAATTGCACACACCTCCAATGTTGATTCATTGAAATTCAATTCTGAATCATCCGTTTCAAGGGAATCACAACATGAATAGATGAACTTTTGTTTTCCATTGTTTGTCATCAACTGTCCCTATTGAGAATAACTAGTGGTTATAATGTTCACACAACAATGCCCCAACTGGCAACTTTCATTCGCGGATTGAAAGCGTCATGCCCTGTTCATTCATTTGTAATTAGCTCGCGTATAGAATTACAGTTTTAGATTTTATTCTATCTTAGGCAATAAAGTGTGAATAATATGTGAACTATCTACATACTAAAAACATTTTGTGTCCCTGATTCTAGTTTTATTATAAAGTCGTGCTTTTCGATAATCCCTACCGCAAACACGACTTGTGTAAATTACATCTTAAAACATTTTTATTACTCTGAATGCATTTGAAAAACGTCAGCCGCTATTCTATACGCAACAGGTAGTTTAACAAGTACCAGAACCACAAGTAGGTGCCAGCATATTTAACAAAAGTGCATACATATTAATACATAACAACGCTGCGCATTCATGATCATTTTTACATATTATGCATCGTACACTCTGGGCATTTTTGGTCAGTTAGTGTGGGTTAATGAATACCATGCGGAACGTGGACTTGTTGCATATTTCAAATCCCGAGGTGTATGATGATTGCAGGTAGGTAACCATACAGGTAGCAGCAGGATCAAGAATAAAAGTTAAACGAATGTGATAAAGTGCATATTTTATGAACAAGCAAGAGAAGTAACATCGACCCCATCATCATCCCGCATCATGGACTAGATAATTTTCCAACACGGTACATCGCACTAACTGCTAAAACTTTTACCTTTCAAACTCTGTTTACTCAATGCTGTACTTACGCACGCCAGAGAGAAGCAAAACTAAATCTCTAAAATTCTCTATGAAAAATCTACTATATAGGAAGCGAATTTTTTAGATATTCACTAAAAAGAAGCACTAAAAAAACTCGGGAATTCAAAAAATATACAGATGGCAGAATTAACAACCCTGCTCACGGGAGGCAAGCAAAACTATCATGATTTTTTTTCTACTAGCAAGAGTGTAATCAAGTAGCATATTTTTTTTGCTGTGTGCGTTTTGCATGTAAACTTTGTAATAATCATTTAGCCAAACAAAATTCTTAAACGAAATCCAGAACTTGAGTGTATGTGTTTTTATTATTATCTACGAACATTTTTATGCTTTTGCACAAATGTACGGTGAGCAACTAAACCCAATGATGTTGTATGTAATAATGTCAGAGCATCAACCATTATGAAAATGAGCAAGTTTATCAACATTGTCGTGATCACAACTTTGTTTCATTTTCATGTTCATGATAATAATGTTTTCCGTCATAATGCTCATCTCTCGACGACTCGACTCTAAAACATTCTAAACTTCCATGTAATCAAAAAAATGAATTTAAAATCTCCTAGAACAACGACAGTTCATCTCTTCGTTGCAAACTTTGTCTTAACCTTAATTTTACTACTGTTGAAAATGCAATGTTCCTTATGTTTGCATGAGAGAAAAGGGCAAAGCCAAAAAGTACTCTTTTATCTTCTCTAAATGTTTTAAAAACCAGGTGAGATTGTCAAAAGAAACTGTATAACCGCACCTTCTTTTTTACAATCAGGTACAAGCGACGTTTTAATTTAAAGCCTGGTTCATGAGGAGCATGATTGACGATCATGACTTGAGTACCCACTTCTTCGACTAATTGCAAATGGTTTCTAGAAAGCGTACATAAACCAGTACAAATATGAAATATTGACATGATAAGTTTAACTCTGCGCATTCTAGCATTGAATTACGTTTGTGCATGCGTAAAGTTTTGCATTAAAAAAATATTTGTTGGTAAATTGGATTGTCGGTGGTGATATATGATTTGTTTTTATGCAAACACATCCGTTTTTTCCCTTTTCTATGTTACCAGCAGTAGATCAACAATGAAGAATATAAAAAAGCTGTGTAAAATTGTTGACAACATACAAGCATATTATTTGAATGAGTTGTTTAAAGGTACAGGTACATATATCACATATCGTGTTCCAACCAACAACACAACGTAATATGAAAAAAACAGTGATTTTAGAAAAGCCAGCTTACAAATAATACCAATGTATTTATTTAAATTATTAATGCTGATGATGATCATCCCTGTATTATGTACGTAAATCTAATATATATCGAAGTAAAGAGTACCGTCTGCAGAGTACTATTATTAATAGTAAAAAAAGTGTAAAAGGATACTATATAATTCTAAAATATTTATTGCACATTGTATTCAAACATTGTAACAGTGTTATGAAGAGTTTTCCTCTCAACCAGCCATGTACTATACCTGACCCCCACCACCGAACTTTTAAAAGAGCTATCTGTGAGGTACATATCATCACGCGATAATTGCACAGGACTATCTAGATATCAGTGTCTAAATATCATTATATCAGACAAGTACATTAAACACTTTCTGCATATTACAATACTACACATACAAGCAGATATAACATTATAACATCTTCGTTCGAAGCAGATTTATAGTTTGATTATATGTATGGGTTTGGTTTTAAATTGAAAATGTGCTCTTTGTGAAAGTATAAAAAATGCTTGTACACAATAGCAAGCACTTTTCTCAACTGACACTGTAAGTCCAACTGATGCAGTTAATGCGGGGCACAAAGCTACTTGCTTATAAAAAAACATTTTCCTACCTGTGGTGGTGGAATAAGGCATTCAGAACAATGATGGTTTTAAGCAGAGATCATATTATAAACCACTGCCTTTTTTTTACTATGCGCTACCTCATGCTTAATATGTATGTTTCATACCCGCTTATAACTCACAGATGTACATCCTCTTTGAAACTCTCCTCTTTGAAATACAACGCTTTACGCACAACAATGACTACCTGTCTGATCATGAGTTTTGTTCGTTGCATTTATGGTTGAATGTGGTGTGGTGAAGCGCCGACTTAATACAATGCCAGCAGGGAAAGGCTAAAAAAATAATATGTTACGTAGAGGAATAGCATTGATACAGTGCCAAGTTACCCTCTTCTCCACATCCACCACTACAACAGTTACTCTTTTCGATAAAAAACTGTATGAAGCTGATTTTTCATACTTTGTTGCTTTTGCCAGCACCATACCACTACCAACCACCATTCAATTCTAACTAAACTACCTGTATTCTACACACTTTCTGTACCGCCTCGCTCTACAGGTTAGCAATACAATCACACAGGTATATAGAATTCAGAGAACCATATATACATACATTATTCCAATACTAATATGTGCACATAGCAAATCAGCTCATTTTTTTTGGATACCTGTTGAATGTAATTGAAACAAGTGGTAAAAATCATCTCATATCATTCAAAAAGGGTATTAAGCAAAAATATATATAAAAAACAGAGGCTCCGACTGTTCTGATGTATTTTTGCTGTTAGTTTTTGAACTCACAATCTTTCCGTCAGTTAGTCATACTTGGTCGCAGACTTTACATACAGCTTTACTCACAGAAGCGAGTTTTCAACTGTCGATGACTACCTTCTGTCTCATCCCTCTCCTTTTCACAAACAATATTATGTTTGTTGAGGAATTTAGTACACGAGCGATGATGGTGAAGTGAGCGTAGAAAAATTAAATAATAATCGTAACATTACGGTGCATCATCCCTTTTGCTCTTTAGAGCGCTGGCTGACTTTAGAACAGCCTACATAACTATAGATTGAATAGTGCGCTTACATTTTATACACTAACTACACACAATTTTTGCGATATTCTTCAGTAAACTATAGCCCCTCATATCCCATATTGTACATAATATAGAAAACCATTGAGCACCAGCATGATCATCAAGCTCAACCCGA
>JAQFZH010000747.1:0-27803 GCA_034695485.1 Entomobrya nivalis
TGTGTTATTCAAAATTTTGAATGTTGCATTAAAGTGAATGATGGAATTATCTTTATTGATTTTATTTTCTTGATTTTCAAATATATTTTTTTAAATAATTATTTTACATTTAGACGAGTATTGCTTCTTATGACGTGTCTAAAAAATCCACCCCCTCCACCAACAACAACAACGCTGCTGATAGCATTTACCAAACCCAGCAACAAACCAAGTTAACGCCGCAGCATGCTGGCGTTTCTGTTGGTAAGTTTTTTTTTTTGAGTATCGTTTTTATTTGACTTTTTTTATTGGTTTATTTTTTCGCACACAGATACGTCTATTCACTAGTATTATTATCGTTTTTATTAAACTATCGTTTTTCCTTGTGCTCATGTTAATGGTTGATGGGGATCAAGTTCTAAAATTTATTACTGTAAAATTTTGCACGCGCTCTCGGTGCTAGTCAATAGAAGAAAAATATTATGAACAAGCGAACACACACATAACACAAGACCAAAAAAAGAGAGATTTATAGGCAGCTTTTTTAGTAGTTTTTGTTATTCAACGAAATGAAGTAATAAGAATAATAATTGTTTCAACAGTTTGTCTATGACATCATCATTTTTTTAATCTATCAAATATCTTCTCATCCATCCATACCATCGTGTCAGTCTTTGCAGCTGTGAAAGAGAATAGACAATTCATTCTTCACTTCGTGTCACTTTTTGCATGGCCATACAAGGCCACAGCCAGAAATAGTTAGCCTCTGGAGAAAATTCAACATTTTGTATTTATTTTTGTGCTAAAAGAAATAAATATTAAAATAGCTTGAAAATTCCGTAGCAGCATGACTTGTTCTATAAAAGATAATTTATTGTTATAATTAATTAGCTTGTTAATTATAATTAATAATAGTGAATGAATCTATATAATGTTGTTGTACTGTGTGAGTGCGCTACTGACATCCTACCCGTTTGTCGAAGTGTGCGCCATTCTAGTGGCTGTTGTGGTGTGTACTCATGTCGCTCTCAGATTTATTGAGTCGTCATTGCAAATTTCAGAAAATCTGATTCCTCAAGCTGCCCGCTTGATACTTGCAAACTCTACAACGACAAATAATGCTATTAGCGAGCAGCAGGAAACTGTGGCGGACTTTGGAGACGCAGACTCGGGTGATGATTATGATTACGTAGTTACTGATGACACGACCAGTGATTCGGATGAGCTGATTGAGGAGCATACTAATCACCGAGAGAGTAACAGTAATCGTCAGCGTCAACCTAATATCCCACCTCCGGACTACGACGATAATAATTTCGTAGATGACTTTCGTGATTCTTACGTTGACTATGGTAATTATACAAAGAACATAAAAAAATACATATAATAGTTATTATGGGGCCAAGGGAATGGGTTTTTCCAAATCTCAATGTATAAATTAGTTGAGTGGCATAGGTGCCATTGAATTGAATTATAAATAAATTAGTTGAAGTCTATTTCATATTTATTGATTTGCTGTTTGGAAATGAAGAAGTGAATTTAAAAAATGTTTAGTTTGCTATTATTTTTGAAGCGTTGGTTATACCGTTCAGACGACAAGTTGCATTCAACTTCTCTGAAACAATTTTTTTTCAAGTGGTTGCGGAAAATAAAGTGTTTTTGTTAGAATGAAGGCACAAAAGTCATCCTCCACTGCCCCTTATCGTTATCTTGTTGAAGATTTCGACTATTTTGTAACTATATATTCATCCCCATCAGGTTTGGAGGTAATTCAGGAGGAAACAGAGAGCCAAATGTCATCGGATAGCGACCAGGAGCTGGATCCTTTACACGACGAGCTGTCCTCCTCCCGCAACCGTAAATTGTCTTCCACTTCCTCCTCTGGTGTTGGCACTGATTATTTTGACTTGGGGAATCATTATTCTCATCGTCACTTTGTTGGAGTAAGTGACTTTGGAGGAGATTCCAGTGATATTCTGGGCTACACTAATGGCACCAGTGGAGATGATGGCGACTCAAGTCATCATCATGATGATCAGGATAGCCAATGTACACCAGGAGAGATTCTCACAAAGCATATTAGAATATGTGCGAAGGACTTTGACCCTGAACCAATTCTTCAACGGCTTTACCACGTGTCCGAGCCGCATCATAAACAGAATTCCACCGACGGTACTGGAGACACAATTGCTGGGCACATGAACATCTTGAGTGGAAATCGAAAGAAAGGCACTTTCTGGAACGCGTGGAAGAAGAAGTTCTATGTGGTGGGGGCGGGAAAGCTGAATGGATATGAGGTAAACAACATATAATATACATAGTTTATTTGTCGCTATAAATAAAGGGTAAACTGAAACAAATTTCACTTTCAAATTCTTTTCTTTGTTTGTTTTTTATCGTAGAAGGATGACTGCCAGGATCTCTTTCAATCAATTAATCTTATTGGGGGTAAAGTGGACTTCTTGGATCCTGTTGAGTTTGTAGGACCTGATCACGTACGACCTTGCCATAAGAGATAGAATGGACTTTTGATGTAGTTTTTCATGCAATACTAAATTAATTGTATATTTTTTTCACAGGGCAAAGGGATGACAAATCGCATCATCGGTGTAGATGACGGGGTAAATCATAATGAATTTTTGTATAAAAATGATTTATTTTGAAAAAATAGGCTGATTAAATTTTGATTATTCATATTTATATATATTTTATAGAAAGGGCATTACTTTGTCCTACAATGCACCACCCCAGAGGTGGCCAGACAATGGGTCCAAGCACTGGAGCAAGAAATGGCCTCAACTCTAAAATTTGCAGTTCCTATTTTACCAAAGAGCCCATCCCTCTTTCGGGATATTATTTTGGTAGACATTGGCTCGTCTAACGTTAGAGCAGGCGTTTTAACGCATCAACGTAAGTTTATTTTAGGAAACTGAAATTAAAAATAATTTATTAGATGGATAATTATGAAAAAATCCTGTTTGTTTAATAGCCACCCTTCCTGCTCTGTTCTTCGCGTCTGTGATGTCTGAGAATTTGACTAGTGGCAAGATGGTGTATGGAAATGATGTTTACAAGCCTGACTGTCGTAAAAATGCTAAAATCACTTTTCCTTTCGAGTGCACCTCAAAAATGTGCCAGGTAAGAAAAATACATCTCTCACCTCTCCGATTCAGTTATTTATTTCAACATCGTTGAAAATGAACTAAATGTAAATTCTACAATTTTCTTTGTGGTTTGTAGAATATAATCGAAGTGAAGGCGGTTGAGGGGTTCTTGAAGAATATATTCAAGAATTTGAATGTTCGCCCTGAAAATTACAGACTTATTCTAAATCTTCCCCGGCGTGTGGACAACAAGTGCCGGGCTAGCATTCTTGATCTTCTTTTTAACACTTTTCAGGTAATTCATTTATAATCACTTTTATAAATATGTAAATATATTTTAGTGAGTTTACTGATTTTGTTTTTCCATTTATTTGTCTTTCTACAGATTCGAAGCGTAATGATTGCCCACCAAAGCGTCGTCGCCTTCTGGGCCTACAGCACTGACAATGGCATAGTCTGTGATGTTGGCGAACGATGTGATATTGTACCTGTCAGCCAAGGTTTTATTCTCAGCCAAGCTTGGTCCAGAGCACCGTACGGAGGCCAACCTCTCAAACATTCCCTTCGTCAGGGACTTGGGCCCCAGGAAAACGGCTTGTATTTGTCCACTCCTGCCGAAAATCTTGTGCTCCGATTCATTTCAGAAAATTTTGTATGCGTCGGAGGAACCCCCGCTTCTTCTCGGAGACCTTCTCAGGACTCACAAGAAATTACGGTGGAAATGGACTTAAGAGATGTACTCTCATTTTCCAACTTGATTGGGGTAAATCAGAATGTGCTGAGAGGGGTAGGAGAAGGATTCTTTGATCCCGGGCTGTACGGTTTCGATTGCGACAGTCTTCCTAAAATGATTTTTAAATGCATTCAGGTAGGGTTTTACTAGTAGAAACAGATTTTACTTAAAATTCCTTGTTTGGAACTTGTGATCATAGTTTATTTTGTGCATTTCTTTTCAGACCTGCGGGGTGGACATTCGGAAGGAAATGAGCCAAAATATTTTGCTCGTGGGAGGATGTACAATGATCCCTGGCTTCCCTGAAAGACTTGAAAGTGAACTGATCAAGTTGTGCCCACCGCATCTCAAGCCAAAGGTACTTGTATAAATTCATGAATGCTTTCTTTTAACATATTTCCGGAAATTGATTATTTTTTTCTATTTTTAAAGGTTAACGTTTCCCCGTACCGGTACCACGGTAGCTTTATCGGTTCCTCTGTTTTGGCGACCACCGAGGCCTTTGAAAAATCCCTGCTCCACCGTTCCAAATATGATGGTGGACCAGGGCCTGCTTTCTGGATGATTTAAAAATGAATTCCAGATTTTAAAAAAGTAACATTTACGCCTACCACTGTGCTACATACTTTAGTTATACGTATCTCTAAATTGAATTGCAATGGATAACTTGTATTTAAATCTAGTTGAAAAATGGTTCTTTTTAATGTAACTAGACCGGTTAATATTTTAGATTTTACGCATTCCAAAACAAACTGAGTTCAGAATGAAACGTATAAGGTAGAGAAATATATAAAATATATGTACACCGCAGCAGCACAAGAAAACGTACTAAAAGGTGTACGGCAAAAGTAAAAATATTTTTATTATGAAGTAGTGAAAAATAGTGAGCGTAACGTAGTAAATATTTTAGTTAAATGAACTACAACTACCTGTTGTTATTGTCAATTGACCAGGACCACCAACTTCACCAATGACCACCATTCCTTTCGCTACATTCGTAAAATGTAATTACTTAAAGTACACAAAATAGTGTGATACTAAACGCATTGTAAACACAACTATGATCGATTTAAAAAAGTGGATAGGAATACATCCAATTAATTTACTTTACTCTCTGTCGTTTAAGGCCGCAATTAATATTAAAAAGTCTACACGTTAATTTACAAACACATCTTTAATATGAACTGTAGTGTTTTTGGTGGTAATTTATTTCAATTAAATTTATTTTACTGAAAAAGTATTTGTTATACATTCCTTAAGTTAGGGTAATGTGTGTAATTATAATTTAAATCGCGCTGATCCTTCGAAATGTATGAAATTATGCAAACGTAAAAATATAAAAATCCTGTTATTATCAATTATTCTCTCAATAAAATATAGGTTAAAAACCTCTGAATTTTACTGTTGAAAACGAGTTTAATATCATCGATCATCATCTTCATTGACAAACCAATCACGCAAAGTATTCGTTCATTATGCATATATTTACATATGTATGTACAATTTGACAATGATACTTACAACAAGTGTATACTTAAAAGGGGCGGGTCTCGCTTCTGATTTCTGTATTCATACTACAATATGTATGTTCAGTGAAGTTAAGTCTTGTTCGGAAAATCTGGTTCTGGAGTCGGAACGAAACGTTTAATACGGGACAGATCGGCTTTCATTTTTTACATGACCACCACCACCACCATCACCACTCTTCTTAATGATCCTCCTATAATTCTCACAGTCTTTTTAATGATAAGAATAACAATAATACCGAAAGCACTGTAATCTTGTTCAAAATATCGTAAAAAGCAAATTGCAACGGAACATGCTTTTACATAAAAACATTACTTTGCTATCGGAACTTTTCCCGGAGAATTCCATATAAATAAATGACCTATCATGATCATCATAGTCATAATATCATATCATTCTTCCAAATACAAAAAAATGGTTTACTCCACTTTTCCTTTGCACACACATCTTACATCTTAAATGAAACTAACGGAAATGCTACATACATAAAAAAAGCAGAGCAACGAGAGAAACGAGTGCAATTTATTCAATAAAAATGTATAATGGAAATAGCATGGTTGTCTATGCCTGTCTGGTTGGTGGATATAAGATACAATGCAAAACGTTGGGTGCGTGCGAGTATAAAAAATAGTAGCCAGCAAAAAGCCAAGTGAAGCCACCAAACGAACATGTTTCTACGTATGCATATCTACTAAAAGGAAAGTTCTCTTATCGCTCAAGTCAAGTCAGCAAAAGGACCACATGGCAATGCCACCAATAACAACAATACCAACCACCACCGTTCGAGTAGATATTCGCCAAAAAGTAAAGAGCAAAGAAAGGGATATAAAATAGAAGAAGAAGAGATGCTGTTTCTGAGTTCTGAACTGCTGCTGCTCATCTGAAACGGATATTCTCTTTGTGCTCTTCTCCTTGCTCAACTCACTACTACTCGACTTGCTTGTCTTACTGACTTACTTTTACTTTTGCACATTTCACGCTGATTCCATGATATGCTTTGCCTGGTTTGCTTGCGAGGAAAAAGTCACCACAAAAAAATAGTCCATCTTTATATCATCCTTCTTTGCTAAGTAGCTCTCAGAGAGTGTTTGTGTGGCAGACACATATATGAACAAGTTCCCAGCTTTTGTATGGGAATGTCAGCTTATTTACGATTAGCAGCGTATCAATTCATAGCTTTCAGCAAAATTTTAGTGTATTTTTTTACTATTTTTTCTAACTACTCTATCTGGCTTGTTTCTTTTTGCAAAGCATAAGTATGCCATGCTGTATTGTATTACGTAGTGTTTCAGCGTGTGAAGCAAAAAATCATTGGGAGAAGAGCAAGAAAAACGGAAGGAAGTCGAGTCATTCTCTCATTCTGTATTTTTTTCTCTGTGACAAAGCCAAGTTCAGCCCGTGGAAGTTTTATTTTATTATTATCATAATATGTAGTACTTGTGTAAATTAGATATATAAACTATATTATATAGATAGCCATTCACTCTGCAAAAAATATTATGGTATTACTTAGACTACCTAAGCGACGTATGTATATCTTAAGTTGCTAGCCTAAAGATTTGATACGTACGTATGTATTAAGTAAAGAACCTTGTTGTAAGAAAGGGTCGCTAAAATGTTTTACAAACATACTCTCACAAAATGCTAAATATTAAGTCTTTTTGGAAACGTCTACCAATTTAAAGTACCTTATAAGACGAAAATGAAAGTCAATGATATAAATAAACATGTAAATGGAACAGAAAAGGTAAATGGATTTTTGCACATATTGCATACTGCTTTACTATAATTATCATTCTTGTCGCTTGATTTTTTGGATTATTTTTTGATTGGCTTTTAAAATTGTTTTCTGATACCTTTGTCCAAAATCGGTCAATTATCACGGAAATCCCTAATCTCAACTAAATTCGTAAACTAACTAATGTGTAGTAGCTCTTCAAAATGAAATTCATTTTCACATGGGAAGTATTTATATCAGAGAGAACACAGTGAAATGTGTTAAACGACAAATGACAATTCATTCTTAACTAATGAATATTCTTTCCAATTGAAATCAAAATTTAGTGGCGTGAATTATGAAGCATACTCAAGACTCCGCTGTTATGAGTTATGAAACCGAAATGAGTCTTCTGAGTATAATATTTCAAAACGAGTTCCCATTCTCCGTTCACCGTTACAATATAGCAGTGAGCATTTATTTTTCCCTCGACGAACTTTTGCAGTTGCAGAATAGCTCTTAACTGAATCGCTTTAAAAGTGAGTAGCTACATAGTCATACATATTCACTGAGGCTCTTTTACTCAGCGAGCAAAGCATAAAGCAAAAGCAGGCAATCTCCTCACTTTACTTACTTTTCTTCTCAACTGCTGAACTGAACTAACTTGTTCCAATCCATCCAACTCCAAACCTCTACTCAACTCTATTCCACCACTCTCTTTTTTCCTAGTAGACAAGATTATTTGGAACTTGGAAGTATTTACTCCACACACGAGGAAACTCTACACACAAAGAAGCAAAAGTACAAGATACAAAGTATGTTGGTAATAAAGTAACGTTGCCTTTAGTTTTGTAGTAGAACTAGTAGAACGAACGGAGAATGGGTTTGTTTGTAGGAAGGATGATATGATATGATGATATTATGAGACTCTTGTTGGAGAATGCAATGCAATGGTCGCCGCGATGATGATGGAAAGCAAGACGAATTTCTTTGGCAGTCTTCTAGGAGTAGCACACCAGTTACAATAGTGCTGTTGGCTGGGTAAACGGTGCTCTCATGATGTGACGGTGTGGTAGTCGCATCGCAGCAGCTCAGTTTCTCTATAAACAAGGTTTGGCAAGAGAACTCTCTGCTTATTTTCTACTGTTCTGTGTTCTGTGTCAAGTCCACCAAAAGGAAAGGAAAAAAATTACTTAAATAGAATCAATCCTTTCACTCTGATACAAAAAAATCCTACTCCTCACGTACATACTCTTGCAGACTGACAAGTTAACTTGTAACAAATCTCTGTCCCTGTCTCTCTCTCTCTCTTTCTGAAAAGAGTATCGACATAATAACATTATCAACAAGAAGCATCAGATAAAAGGCGACAAGGTAATCCCCCATAGGTACTATTCTTTAGAGGCATTCGAAATAATTGGATAAGTACGTAAAAAATGTGTAAGACAATTCTTGTACAATTTAAGCCCTTTGGGAAAGTGGGTAAAAGTTGAAGGTTAGATGGATACATTACATAGCATATATGGCACGTGATGGCTGGTAATTTTTCACAAAAAAAGCAATACTACTTATTACTTTCTACATTAAACTTTTTTTATACTTTTGATTTAACGATTTAAATGATTATTGAAAAAAGCTTATGAAAAAACAAAATCAAAAAAGCCAGTGACAGTACAAGCACACGTGTACGCACACTGTTATTATGTGGAGCGCTGTTGGTAACTGGATGGATTCAATTGTCTATATGTAAAGATTATCCTGACAGAAGAATAAAAAGTAAATTATAATTTGTTGGTTTGACTTGAAGAAAACCTATCATTTTACTTTGGGCATTCGTACGATTTATCAATTTATCCAATTTTTTTTACCTGCATACCTACCACTTACCAACTTACATATTTACCAAACTTATAATTTGGAATGAACGAATGCAACAAATTATAATTGAATAAAACTCTTTATTGCATACACTATGTAGGTAGAGTCATTCTTGTTATTGTAGATAAGGGGATTATGATAAGAGGAATTTTTTACCTGTATTTCTTGTAAATAGCTTTTGGGTAAGCATAGAATGAATGATAACATATTATTTACAAAAAAATATTCCATGTATATTTTGCTTTGTTTTTACGAGTATGTAAAAGCTTAAATTCTTGTCATTATTCTCAAGAAAGGAAAAAACAATCAATCCAGTCAGCTTACAAAAGTCATAAAATGCATACATAACTATTGAGTTGGAAGAAAAAGTGTCAATCAACATCTTTTTTTTCCTCTTCACAGTTTTCCATCATCATCATCTTTTGAACCAAACTAGAAACAAGAAAAGATTGTTGAGTGAAGCAATAGCAATAACAAAAAAGGGACAGTTTGTTTGTACAATGGAAACATGTTTTCTCAATCAAAAGTGAAATATTACTAATAATAGTAATAATTGCACTAAAAACAAATGTAAAAATAAAAATAAAGCAGGATCATAATAATAAAAAGCACACTCAAGGCAGCATTATGTAGCAGTTTTGTTTTTGTAAAAGTTTATTATTTCAATGTCCAAATGACAGTGTTTCATTTTTTTTGTTTCAGACAAAGTTATACATAAAAAACGGAGTAGCACACTTTTCTCATAACTCCTGGCTGTTATTTTATGTAACATGCAACCTGCTTGTGTGCCTGTGTCGGTTTTCACTAAAAGTGCAAAGTCGTAATTTAGTTTAGTGTTTTTAGTGTGGTTCGTTTGGTGTTTTGATGATGACGATGATGATCATGATGATTATGCACACTGATTTCGTATTCATTATTTGTTGAAGACTTTTTTTACTGCTTCATTTTCATCAAAGAAAGAGCAGCAGAAGAGTAAGTCACATCACATCACATCACCAGCAAATGCACACAGACGAGAGAGATTTCTCATCATAAAAAAAGACAAAAAAGCTTAGCAAGTCAAGTCAAGTCACTCGACTCGACGGAAAGAAGAAGAAAAAAAGAGAAGAAAAGACGAACAGCAAATAAGCAAAGCAAGGCAACTCATTCAACTGAGCACAAAAGCAGTGTGATCTTATCATCATCAAAACGAAATCAGCAATAACGGCACCTCTCTCTCACTCACAAGAAAGGGATCACATCTCTCATTCACATATGTAAGAACTCTGTTCTCAAAGAAATTTTTACAAGTTTAGTAGCGATACATTCAGAAAAAGAGAGAAGAACGTCACAATAATAAGTTATCCGAACGTCTTTGCTCCCGAACCATTTTATTTTTCTTTCTTTTTTTCTTCTTCTCCTTCTTCAGCCCACGTGAACGAGTAGACTACATCTTCGTCTATTTTTTTTCTTCTTTCTTTTCCCGGCATATAGACTGCAGCTCTCGTAGGCTCCTAGGTGGAAATTCTGTGCAAGTGCTTTTAAGTGAAAAAAATTTTTTTTTTGAAATTTGAAAAAAAAATCTTCTAAAAAGTGATTATAAACGTTCTACGCAATTTTTGTTCCGAGGTTCCATATTTTTTTATATAATTTTTATTTTATAAATCTTGGATCATTCCTTTTTTATTCCTTGGCGATTACTTCGCCCTATCGCCATAAGAAAAACATCTAGAAATTATTTGCATTCGTTTTTTTTTCTAATAATTTATTTCGTATCAACAAACAAGCAAATAAATAATAATAAGCAGATCGACCGTTCCATCATTTTAACCACCAACCAGCATGATCACCGCCTGATTAAAAAAATATACAGGAAAATAAATTCATGTTGCTTGCCATCATCACCACCACCACCGCCGCTGTTGACATTGAAACTTGTTCCTTTGCCGTTATCGTCCTCGTGTGGCAAGGCAAATAGGCTTTCTTCTTATTCCGAGAGATAATGTGGATACCTACTAATCTTTCACCGTAAGTACATATTTAATATACACAAAAGCATACATATACATAATATGCATACCTATGCAAATGCACAGAGAATATTATGTTTATTTTCATCATCATCACGAGGAATTTGCATGTTTGCCAGCGAGTCAGCATCAAAGCAAGTTTATTCCAAGGCTTTCTTTCACATTCTCACACCGAGAGAGACATACATAGATAGAGATACAGATGCAAGCGAACATTATACACGTTTTTTTATTTTGTGGGTCTTCCCTCTAAAATAAATACGGTTGCAATAAAGGGTTTCCAAAGTGCAAGACAGATCAAATAGAAAGATAGATAGATAGATGAGTTGTTGCGTATAAAACGATAGACCCAGACGAGGAATAAAAGAGAGATGGATTTCTCAAGGGAAATGGTTACATGGCATTGGCATAGTGATTTTGCTAATTACTGTAATCATCCTCCACTACTTGCTTACATCTTTTTGAACCCTTTCTTAATGTAATCTCTGTTATTATCTTGGTAGAAATTTGCATAAACGAGAGAAGAAAAAATCAGCTTAACAGAATTAGCTCCTTAAGGAATATAATAACAACAAAAACACTCTTTTTTTGTAGCTTTTTTATTGAAATAAAGTGTAAAAATAATTGTCATGGGTAAAAAAAAGTATGTAATATCAGATTAGTTGAGTTTTTGTGAGATGCTTCAGTACAGACGTCTAATTAAGCGTTATCTTTTACACTAAAGCGTAGTATGTAATTCTAGTCCATTAGATTTCTCAAATGGACACTATTACATTGCAACATTGCAAGCAAAATATGTGAGGAAAACCGAGACAGTAGATTTTTTTATTATCATGTTTGTCTGTAGAAACAATTTTGAGAAAAAAAGTAAAAATAAGTGAAACAAGTAAAGAAGATAAAGCAGACTTGTTTACTGAGAGAGAGTATAAATTGACACCAGCACACAACCACATGGATGGATATGCACATAGATGTGTTGTGTGAGTATAATGTAATGCCAAGGCAGCAAAATATTATAACACTTTGCCCACTGATTGGTGTAATAATAATATCAATGATATCTTTTCGGAGAGGCGTCAATTATGAGCTTGTTTATAATAACTAGTGATGATGTCTCAATTTTTTGTTGACACATTTTTACAGCTCTTAGATTTGACAGTTTGTCTAAATGATTATTATGAGATGACATGTTCTCGCGATGGAAAATGTGTGCGCGTTCAGAGTTCAGACGACAGATTATACTTTATAATTTAAAAAAAAAACAGGATCGACCGACATATCGTTAGGAAACCAATGCGTTTCAAAGGAGCACTCAACCACATAAATTTCAAAAAAAGAAATATAGTCCTTCGAAACTATAATTTACTTTCCTTGTCATTAGTATTTCCGTCTAGGATTTAGTTTAGACAAAAAATACTTGTTTTTCTAGTATTCTTCATCTTCTCAATCTTATATCTGAAAATGAAAAATCGCAGATAATAATATACTATCCATATATTTTATTCCTTTATTGATAAGTAGCCTGCAATAATTCGACCACCTTGCAAAAACTATATTCACTCTAGAACCACACGCGGTTGTCGGTTATCTTGGCAAAAATTTACTCCTGCGGGACCCATACATCTGCCAAGCTACACCAGAACTGCTGAGATTTTTTTTCAGTACATACCTATTTGAGAGCTGTTGGAGACGTCTATTGAACGACATGATATCTAGAGCCAACTAACTACATAGTTCATACTTACCTGCAGTCAAGTCCAACTTTATGATTTAAATTAATTGGTTGGAAGGGTTTTGCAAAAGTGAAAGTATGAAGGGAAAAAATGTCATAGTGTCGTAAATTGATAAGTACAATGGAAAGCAATTCGAGACAACGATGTATGTAGGTATATTTATTGTATGATAGACAGCCTTGCTTGTTTGTGCTACTTGTCTACATCTACTGAAAAGATTTTGTTGCAACTGTAAACGCTTATAATTCAGACTGGAACAATTTGCAGTGCAGTCGTAAAAGTGTCGCACTTAAACATGATCATATAAAACGTTAAATGCGAGTATGATATTATTCTTGTATGGACATCATCATGTAGCAGTATGTTATGCATATACATAGGTATAGGTATACATATATGCATTACATGCACAATGTACATTTCTGATTTATTCTCGCTGATATCATCATTATAAGAACCTCTCTTCCATTAAAGGGAGATATGCATATACTCATATTATAACGAGACTTTGTAGACGTTGCATTTTGTAGTAAGTAATGACCAATGTGTGTATGCGTGGGTGTATATGTCTGTTAGAATTCTGACACTTTTACAAGGAAAGTATCCTATTATGTATCATGATCAAGATGATTTAATGGGAATATTGGGAAATAAGCTGGTTAAGTCGATGATGATGTTGATGCCGTTGTTCTCTATTATTTTCCAGATGAAAGAAGCAAGTCAGAAATCCTTGTGTGATGTCTTTAAATTATTCCTTGCCTTTGGAATCACCCTAACGTTCTTGTGTGATTTTCCATCGCCAGCCCAAGCAGCAAGCACCAGTGATGGAGTGGAGTCTTCTTCCGAAGAAAAGGGCTCTGGAACCCATCATAAACTGCTCATTATCATGCTGGACGGGTAAGTTGTTCTTCATAAAGTGGAATTGATGATGTTTGAAAGAAAGGAAAAGGGTTAAAATGAACAAGGACATGAGAACGCTTATAGCATAACATGCAAACTGAATGTGGCATGTGGTTGGGCTTGGTTATGGGAAAAAGGTGGTGGTTGTGATGGGTGGGTGGCAAGCAGCATGTAGAGGAGCAGCGAGCGCCAAGCGGCAACAACATACCAGCAATTTCATGGAATCTGATGGAGATTAGATTGTTATTCGATGTGCTTTTCTGGAATGAATAAAAATAAAAAAGACTGGCGAGGAGGCGCAGGAACACGCCTTTCCTTTTACTTGTAAAGTGATCTTTCCCCATATACTATTCATCATCATCAGCAGGATGATGATGACCATCTAAACGAGACATTTACCAGGTTGTACACAAGCTCTAGTGAATTGTCCATGTGGCAGGGCATGTCCGTCTGGATTTGGTTTTGTCACTAAAATAATTGCGTATCTATAAAACAAATGCTAAATTTGATAAGAAGAATATCCCTTGAAAGACTTTAAGAAATTCATTTAAACGCCCTATAATTTGGTGGTATCCGAAATACATTTTTTCCGCTACTTCTTTATAATGAAAATGCATAGAAACGCCTATTAACTCGAAAATAGCAGATTATTTTGAACACCTTATTTTAGGAGAACGAAAATGTCTATTCAACTATGTATATATCAAATATCAACAATCGTTGAATGGTATTGGGGCAGTGTATTCCTGAAAACTATAACACGAACACGTACTACGTCGAACCATCACATTTACACGAACAAAAGATTTGTCATGTAAAGATGGTCCTATTATAATCAAAGTAATTATTGTTGGCATTTAATTGCCTTGGTGAAGCCCAAGTTGAAAACTACGATTAGCGTTATAATGCCACCTTATTCATTATACATACTCGCTTATTTTTCGTCGCATCAACATAATTCATGTTGCGTTAGTTTGCTTGGCATTTATACATAATGCCTAATGTTTGACAATTTTCCTTCCCACTGTAACGTAGAATCTCTATAAGGTTCTCTAGAGTCTAGACCTACCTACCTCCAGAAATTTATGTTCGGGCTAGTCATTTCTAATTGCGATTATGTCTGTCAACAAAACAATCAAACAAAGGAACAAAGACTTCTTCGCTTCTACCATTTTCTCGTCTTCTAACGCGTCATTCCGATGATACCTTTGTCTTTTTTCTCTCGGTCTTTAACTGAACTGAAAGCACAAAAGATATTATTGGTTCGCATGACAGTCACTATGTCACGTACTCAAGTCCAACCACGACAACCACACCAACATCAAAAGTCTTCCCTTTCTATTTTCTATTTATCCAGCTAGGGTTCCAAGTTATAGGAAAACCTTTTGTATGCTATGTATATGTTCATGCTCATCACAAAAAAGAAAAACATTTTTAAAAGTTCATAACAATTGTTTCCCAATGGTGCATTTTATTCATGGATAATAACCAAAATTATTTGCTAGTCAGCAATATTCTTTCCTGGGATTACTGTTATTATAAATATACAAGCTACTTATTTTTTTGTGCTAAGTCAAGTCAAAGTAAACTGTGTAAACATGAAAGGGAAATGAAATGGTAAATCAATTTACCGTGTATTACCTTTTGTAATACCGCAATGATGATAATGTGTGTGCTGTGTGAAAAAAATAAAGCTGTTTTCCTTCCTTTTATATATTCCCCACATCCCTAACCTGTCATAAATGTACGCACACAGCAAAAAACCTAAAATGTCAAAAGCGTTTTGGTAGACTGGAACATGTCGTTGCGTAATAATGTTATGATAACGCCCTTCAACTGAATTCTCAATAGAAAATCAAAAAACCGATGCGCTGGCAAAAAAATAACACCAGAACAGTTTAGCATTTGATGCAAGTCATTGACCGTCCGCACCAACTTGTTTCCGCTTAAGGAGGGGTGTTTCCCAAAAATTCAATTACTAGCAGCGCCATTACCATGATAACAATTGCTTATCGTTCCGTTAGAAAAACAAACGATGAACAAATTGGTCACGCACAATAGGGAAATGCTTGAAGAAAAATGGGTCTACCCAAAGCACAGTTACCTGAAAGATCGTGTGAGTGGGTGGATCTCTTCCTGAATAACTGGCGTGTTTTCATTGTTTGATAAAAAATGAAAGAAAAATACCATAAAAAAGATTTGCAATACGATTACTTCAATATTCAAGGAAAAATCTTTTTAAAAGATTGCAAGAAAGAAAGCTTTATTCTTTGTTTCCGCCAAAATGTTTCCTTAGATAAAAACATTATTTTTGCTAATAATCTGTAGTCATGAATTGGTCGAATGTTTATAAATTATGTAACGTCAATTTACATCCTTTTGTTATAAAGGTTCCGATGGGACTACTACGCGAACCAAAAAGATGAGCTAATAGCCTTCCCTACATTCCTTCAAGAGGGTGTGCAGGCGGAATACGTGGAACCCGTCTTCCCCTCCCTTTCGTACCCTTGCTGGACCACAATTAGTACTGGGGTATTTCCCGAATACCATGGGATCCTAGGAAATTACATGTTCGACTTACAGCGTGACGCTGTTTTTGACTTGAATAATCAGACGACCACGAGAATGGAACACTGGTGGCAGGAAATTGAGCCAATATGGACAACAGCGACCAGGTACAAAAAGAAAGCGTATCTGAGGTACTGGTCCAGATGTGATGTTCCCTTCGATCAAATCAAGCCAGAGACTTGTCTGGGATACACGGAGGTGAGGGGGGTGAAAGCCATCAGGGATACGTTGCGTGTCGCTGTGGATAGCTTACAGAAGGACTATGATTTAGTTATGGTAACTGTTCTGACTATACGATGCATTTTTTAAAAAGGAGGACGTATAAATAGAACTAGCTTTTTAATTTGAAAGGTTTATGGCGAGCATATTGACAATATTGGTCATAAATACGGACCCGAATCCCCAGAACTTCGAAAGGCGATAAAAGACGTGGATAACGTGCTATCCGATTTTCTCGACCAAATGGTCGATACTGGTTTGGATGAAAAGGTTAGTTTTTTTAGCAAAAATTTTCCATTTTCGAGTATAAATGTCAACGGTGAATTATCATGAAAACAATTAAGCGTCTAATCAATTTGTAAATAGGTCAACGTAATAATTACGAGTGATCACGGGATGAAGTGGGTAGGAGAGGATTCTGATGTGACTTATGTGTCATTGGATCAATACGTAAATGCTTCGGATGTGTACAAGGTGCTTGACAGGGGTGGGGTGATAGCCATAACGCCCTATGCAAAAAGAGTGGAGCAGGTAATCACCCTTCCAAAAGGAATTAATTAGCCGTGAATGAATGTGAGCAGTGGACCATGAAAGGTTACTGGAACGTGGCTAATTATATTTTTTCCAGCGTATGTCTAATCTACTTTTTTTCTCTGTGCGTTTGTATTGTATAGGTTTACGAGGGCTTAAAAGGGAAAGAAGGCTTTGACGTTTACCGTCGCGAGGAGATACCCGACTACTTTCACTATAAGAACAACAGACTAGTTCAAGATATTTTGGTGGTCGCCAAGCCGAATTACTTTATTCGAGGGCTTCAGAGTTCTAAACAGGTTCCTCGGGATGCTCCAGGGGAATACTATTGGTCTGGGGTTCATGGATATGCTAATATGACGGAGATGCGTACAATATTTTTTGCAAAAGGGCCAGGTAATGTGGGATCATCGCACAATAAATTTCACTCATTATTTGAATTTGCCTTTGTAACCGAAAAAACTGAGTTAAAATTATTACTATGGTTTATAGGGTTCAAGAGGCGTTACGTCCATCCACCTATTCAAATGGTAGACATGTACCAACTTTTCGCCCATCTTCTTGACATCCCCCCAAGACCACACAACGGTTCATGGGCTCGAGTTTCAGGAATGCTGTCAAGCAGAGCAGCCTCACTATGTGATTTCTCTCTAACTTTTATAGTCTCCATTTCATTCTCCTTGCTACACTTTATACACACTTATTTTAATTATTCTCCGCTATCAACAACGGTAATAGGGCTGCTGCACACTTAGTTGAACCAGTTATAGGCGCAAATAGTGAGTGTTATTATTTTAAAATCTTAACTTTTTTCACTGTTTCACATAAAAAAATATAATTATCATTTAACTCGACAAATTAATTTTTTATTATTGTTATTTACATGATAATTACAATTACTATGATTATTACAAATTTAAGGTTGTTATTATGATTAATTATTATGAATATTTGAGAATATTATTGTTATTATTGACAATACATACAGGGAAACTTGATATGAGATTACCTGATTTGTTTAAGAATTTTCTTCCGGAAATAAAAATAAATGATAGGTTTTACTTTATTTTTCGTCCCATTATAGGCTTTCATTCCAGTAACTAATGGGGCTATGATATGTATATTTACAGTGCACCAATTTCACACATGAATATAAAAATAAGGCATGTTGAGTTATGTAGGCAACATTAAAAGTTTTTAAAAAATACTTAAATCATACGTTCACTTTTTCTGCTGATTGTTCATTATAATATAGCCAGCAAAAAAGATACGTTGAATTTTAATTAGATTTACTATTATCGCTGCGTAAAAACCGTCAGTGAACGTTAAAAATATTCAATTCGCAAATATTGTGTGTTCATCAATTTGATATTTGTTAAATAGTTTTTTCAGCTCTATCGTACACTCGTGCAATCCATGTTTGAACTCATCCGATCAAAAGTTTTCATGCAATCTTGTTCCATATGATGCAATTTAAAAATAATTAGTTCAAGTTACATTTGTTAATTCTCTGGTGGCTAAAAAACCATATTAAATGAATTGTCAAAAAGCTGTAATTATAAAATTAGTAATATAGTTGTAAGTTTGTAAGCTGAAAATATTTTTCGAATTTGAAGTATACAGAGGATAAAAATAGTAGAGATTTAGATTTCATCGTGAATAATTTAACGGTGAACGGGATTTTTCCGAAGGCAATAATAAAGTAGCCCTTAAAATCAATAAAAATTATTTGAAATCGTGCAAAACTTTGTAAAAGTGAAACCACTGGGACAATATAGGATTCAAAAAGAATGCCTTTATCTCAGCAATTATAATTTATGCTGATTGTGCCGTTCTACCTGAACGTTCTACAACAGTTTAAATCTAAATTGATTAACGTCTCACCAAGAGACCAGACCAGATAAAGTAAAATGTAGCTTGCAGAACAATGAGATTATTAGCGTAGTCAAGATGACATTTGGCGACTTGCCTTATATTACCTTCTGACACATTTTGAAGAATTGTAACTTTTTGCTTAAGAAATATTGAATCAAAAAGGAGAATGTTTTTTGGCTCGTTTAGGGAAAATCGTATGTATATTCGATAAATTGAGTTTTTAAACCCCAAATCCTCACAGAATTTATAGAATCTTTCAATTTTCTCTGCATTTTAGCAAAACTTTCCCATTTACAGAAATACTTTGATTTCAGTATTTCAATAAATAATAAAGAACTGAACCTTCTATGCACCTTCCAAAAACTATAGGCAATGTTAGCAGTAAAAATTGGATAGTTACCGTCGTGACGACGAAAATTATCTGAAAGTAAAGGTCTCACTGGAACACGATTCCCTGATGAGTGATGATATACTATAGTCTCTTGTATATGCTAAACGATGAGGACAATGAACAAAATGTAGTAAATGGTCATACAATAGTTCTAATCAAATTGCAGCTTTTAAGACAAGTCATTCAGAAAAATGAGCTAGAACTTAATTAAAAATTAATCATAAATATTAAGGCCTCATACGTAACTAATCTACGATGAAATAATGCTAAAGCCACAAAATTCTACGATGCACAATCAAAACTACATCACTCAAACAAACACACAAACAATTAATTAATGTGATTCCAAAAAGTAAAAGTATTTACATACGTAAAGATCACATATATACGTACATGCACGCTATAAATTATTATTTTAGAAAGATAAACAAACTCGTAATTACGGCCTGTTTTTTATTTAAAAATTATGTAAAAGTGAAGTCAGTTAGCGACACAAAAATCACAAAAGGGAAAATAAAGAAATCTTACTATTTTCTAGACAACTTTAAATTTGTGTGTAAAATTTGGAAGATTTTTTGAAGAAAAACAATACTTAATATTTCATAGTAATAGTTATTGTTCATGTAAAATATTTGAATAAACAAGAATTAAAGTGAAAATGCAAATAAATAATTAAACTGATACAACAAATATATGTATAAATATATGAGTTCTTATTCTTATTGTGTATTGTGCTATCGAAATGAATAGGAATTCAAATGCTACATTTTGGCGGGTAATTTTTGAAAATTTATTTATTTTCTTTTTTGTTACAATTTTATAAGGAACATAATTACATTGTAGGCTTTCACAAGAGTTATTTAATAATTTTGAATATACAAAGTCAATTAAACTGCAATTTATTGAAATTAAATATCGACCAAAGTCACACTACGAAAGATCGTAACAGTGACTGTTGTTAACATTTTTGAAATAAACATTTTTAACACAATCAATTTTTAATATACATTCATCTAAACTAGGACCAATTCAAAAGTTTATTTTTTTAACAGATCAAAATCCACTTTTAAAATAATTGAAGTCCTCGCTAAAGAGCAAGTTCTTGCATTATAATTGTAGTGTAGGCCACTGCACGGGTTTCTTACATGTTTGCATATTAATCACTCAGAATAAAAAAAATGGAAAACAATTTTATTCTTTGAATTTTGATAAACTATCGATCGATTCTCTGGGTCTAAGGGTTCTACTTATATACGTATGTTAATTAGTATGCATAAAATATTTCAAATCAACTGTCAGTTCGTTTGTTATACGGCAACTGACATTTTGTAATTGCAAACTTGCGATGATGCTGGTGGCACCATGCGTTCAATTTTTGACACCGGGTATTTTTTCAACTTCAGAATAACTTCTAAATTGCGAATAAAACAAGTATAGTCTCAATTCTAATACCAATTAGTTTAAAATAATTTTGATATTTTTTTTAATACAGAGAAACGATTTATATCTTTAGATTTTTTCGTATTTGGAGTTTAGACAACAACTTTTTGACGTACCAAGATAAGATGGTAAAAATGTGAAAGAAACGTTATTACTACTACCGTAGGTCCTAAAATACGCCATCTCTTAGCGTCTAACTTACAAGCTATAAGTATGTATATATTTAAAGAAAATACTTTGTAATACCCATAACGTTAATTTTATCACCTAATTACGTAAAGAATTTGTAATTTAATCATTTGCCCAGTTCCATACATTTTGGCAATATTCAGCTAATATATAGTATACTATTCAATATTAAACACACCTTACATATATACGCTTACAATTACAATATTTCAACTATTATATTGCATATAAGTATTATACAAACAATTATTGTCTCTTAAACAAAATTTAGCATTTACAGTTTAATCTGACCTGAAATGACATAATATTGAATATAGGCTTAACTTTCTTAACTAGATTCTCATTGCGTTTCAGTTAGTGTATTTAAACATTTCGTTGTAGAATTTTATCAAAAACGTTTCAAGTTCCTTGACTTTTTGTTGACGATTTACCAATTAAATTCGAAATCCAACAATTCAAGGCTTTTTAAAACTAGTTTTTGTAGACAGCCCTGTACCATTCTTGCGGAAATTCTAATTCTTAAAAATTCCACTATTGCTAGGCGACATATTTTACATGCAGCAAAACATATTTATTTACATTAACAAAAATTAAAGACGCAAATTTTTCAAAAAATATAACAAGACCCATCACTTTGGACCTAAAAAATTAACTAATTGGTTGGATGGAGTAGACATGGTTGAAAACTTTAAAAGTATTTGGAAAATCAAGCTTTACATCCCATAAATGAATTGCTGCGCGTGGGATGAAAAAAGTTCATAAAGTAACCTTTGAAATACCGAAGATTGGACCAAAATATATACACTCAAATTTTGACACGCTAAAAATAATGTGAGAGGGAAAATCAAGAAGAAATATTGTAAAAATCTGAAAATAGGAATTCCCACATTTTAAATTTAGCCATCAAAGAATTTCCACATCATCAGCAAATCCACGGAAAATCATTTTTTAATGTTTTCACTTTTACTGGCTAAAATAAAACAAAAAAACAGGGCCATTGAAGATTTCTTATTAATTATTGGATATCTAATTAGCGAATATTTATTAATTATTTACAGAAACAATTAATCCTCGAAGTTTATGAATATTAACGAAGAAAAAGGAACTGAAGCTCATCATTAAAAACTGGATTCTTAATTATTTATAGTTTTGTTGCTCGTGTTTTTGTTTTCTTCTTTCTCTCTCTCTCTCCTCTTTACAAAGTTTGAACAATGTCATACTTCTTTTTCAAATCAATCTTTTGCGTCTTTGGATCCATTTTTTCTTTCTTCCTGGCTGCCAACATGGCTCGCATTTCTTGAGCGGTCATGTTCAAATCTAACCCATTCCCGTTGGAACTTTTCATGGGTCTGCTTGGCTGCAGAATGGGTGTTGGAGACGGGGACGCCGAGCTACCAGGAGGTGTTGGGGAGGGTCCACCTGAAGAACTCACTTCATCTTCCAACGAGTTCATGTAGCCATTATTCATGTTTCTTTTGCTGTCCTTGCTCAATGAATTGTCTTTGCTCTGCAAGAAAAAAAAATTAGAAGAACAAAAATTAATCAAATTTTTCTTCACCTGACTTGACATATATTTATTTATCATCTGATTTATCTCATAATTAACTAGTAGCTAATTTAAATATTTTGACACTTTTTGTCTACACGCGCGCGTATGTATATATGACAGTTCGACTTAAGGAATTACCCTTAACTTATTAACAGACACAAGCAAACTAATCAAATTCCTGTTATTATCGCTATTGAATAATGTAGTAGGTGACTCGTTTGTAATTTATAAAATGCATGCCAAGTTGATATATCCACTTAGATCATTCAATTCATTCACTACTTCTTATGAACCAGTTTCTCTACACAACACCTTAAATCAATACAGCCGCGGTACCTAATGACTACGACCATTATGAACAATATATACTGTTGTTTTGAAAATTCGTGCTACTTAGATACGCCGTTATACAGAAAAATATGAACGGACATGACTATGACATGACGTGTCCCCTTCTGTGCTCTTGTCCAAACAAATTTCAAAAAAAAAATTGTCTGGTGCACAATACAAACATAAAAAAACACAAGAAAGGGATAACCACGCGTGATTCTTTTTAGAAAGCACGTCCCATTGAGTTTCATGCTGTTGTGCATGATGCTGCCAACAATGAATGGAGATGATCACAAACAAACAAAAGTACCTATAACAACAATTTAACTCACTCGTAAATTATTCGCAAATTCCTGAAAAGCTGAATGGAGAAGTAGGACCCCAGCACGCATAATTATTATTTTACGATTATTTCAGTCGGAAGATATAGATTTATTTTTTGAAAAATGTACTGCAAAACGTGATTGCTCACTATGATTATTTGTGAAGGAATAAATGTATGAAAAAAAATGCCAATCAGTTTTGCAAAATATTTTGTGTAACATAAAAAAAATTAAATAGATGACACAGGTGTGGTACGTGTCGTACTGCTCCATTCTTTTAAAATTACATAGTCGTTTTTGTGTGTGCTCATGCGTACCCATATTTCACGGTATCTCAAGACGTCAAGAAATGCATGTTTAACTTAATAGTCGAAAAATTTAATTACTTTTTTGGTTTGAAAGTGTTTGGCTCAGTCAAGAGATCTACTTACATAAGCAACCATGACGACACGGCAGTAGGTTAGCATTCCCGATGATAATAGCATCTTAACAAATAGAGTGTCAGAATTGCGAGCAAAAAAGTAGGTTTGTTTGATTAACAGTTTTTGTACTTGGGCTACCTAGCTAACTTTTGAAGTTGTTAAGAGGCATGCGAAATTACCCAAAAAAAAAATTAATTTCACCCTCACTCAAAACTTTACTCTTAATTTGATTATGGTAACATAACAGGAGCAGACAAATAACAGGTAAATTGGGGGAGCAACTTCTTTCCTCTTTGTCTGTCTGGTGTGTGTGGTATTCTAGTCACTTTTCTTTGTCTGTTAACTTTTGTCAACCTTTCTGATTATTCAATTCAATATTTTTTTGAAAAGGGAAAAAACAACTTGAGACAAAATTGCTAGGCTTGCATGCATTACAAATTTAATTTGATAATTGTCCTCATGTCTTGACAAACAAGCATATTAAATTCATTTTTGCTAAATACCAAAAGCAATCATGTTTGTTCCATTCCATCATAAACAGAATAATCGTGTGCTACTAATAGAGTCAGAGTGCAGATGTGTGAATTTTTACGGGCAAAATTTTAAGAGTTGTATTTTTTTGAATTAACATTGATGATGATGACGATTGGTATAAAAATTAGAACAAAGGCATAACTGAAGTTAGTCATAGAGTCTCAATATATTCTATGCACATGAATATTGGTAGTTAGGCAATTTTGTAAAACTTTAATTTAAAATGATTCTTAATTAAAATAAAGGAAAACAACAAGATTATATAGTTTCCAGGTGGAAAAGCAATTTAAAAGTGGAGGTTGATTTTATGTGATGTAAAATGTGGTTGTAGTGATTCAATGAATACATTATTGGTATTTTATGAGTATTTATTGAAACCCATGAAATGAGTAGAACATCTCAATTTACACGTATAACTTAACCATCCAAGCCAGCCATAAGCAGGTTTAAATTAAATTGGTCTAGTCTGGAATTTGGTCTGTCTGTGGTTACTGGTTACGCTTTTAATTTTGTACTGACGCCAGCTAAAATTCCTCTAGTCCAACTATTGCATTGGTTTGGTAAAAATTAAATAACCCTTTATCTTCATAAAATGCCAACTCTACAATAAATTAAATGTCCAGGAAGGTCGTGCCAATTACATTACAAAATTAAACATCTTTTTCCAGCATAGCTTGAACTGAACTATATTTTCCATTAACCGACTCGTTATAATTAATACAGTACAACCAAAAATAAAACTGTTAATATTCATCATAAAAAATGACGAATCCCTTCTCATCCGCCTCTCACTCTACTTTATTTTCTTCCACTTATCCTCAGCTTTTGCATTTTAATCACTTGTTATTCATTTCATACATCATATTACTAGCACCCAACTTTACCCAATTCAAAATACAATGCATAAAATTAAACATAACCTACCAATTCAACAATAAAATGGGAGTAGTACCGTTTTTTTATCTAGTATAACATGCAAGGTGTCTGAAGGTGTATACAAAAAAGAAAAAAAATATACAAGCAGTAATTTTGATTTGTGGCCTATTGTTTTGATAGAACATTTCAGAACCTCATCCGCCACCTCATCTTCATCAACCAACGCAGCAATTCTAAATCAACGTTTTTCATCTGTCACTGATCCTCTCGTCCTGTATTGCTTCATCATCTTGTACATTTAGCTCTAGTATTATGTTCCTCTCGTTATTATTACTATATTATTAGTCAAGTCCTCTCTGCTGATGATGATGATGACTCTTGTCTTGATTGAGTGTCAATTGAAATATTTTTTAATACGATGATGATGACGTTGTGTTGCGTAAGAAACAAAAATGCAATCACCAGATCACCACCATACCACCAAAAACTGAGTTCACTAACCTTATATCCAAAAATTTCGACTTGCATCATTGCAATTATTTGATAGAAAGATAAATATTATTGAAAATGTACGAAATGTTGATCAACAGATCAAATAAGGGGATAGTAGGTAGTGCATCATCGAGTAAAAAAGTTATGTTTCTTAAGCCTCGGCCTGCAAACTTACTATTTTATTCTAATTATTAGCATTACTATTCATCTTGGACGTTGTTACTCCACGCAACTAGTCAAATTACAAACTTTCCAGATGCAGATGAACATAAAGCGACATACCACAGACAATACTGACCACGAATATCTCCATAAAGAGTTTAGTGTTGGCTACAATCAACACACAAGCTATATAATTATTTTTAGAAAGAAAACGAATGTGTGTGTGTGTGCGTACATAGTCCGCACAATTTTTGTTATCATTGTATATGGTGTTATGTGTTTGTGAGAAGAGGGTATTTAAACACGTCATAGTCATTCATGTCATGATATGATAAAAAAGAAATTGTCCCAAGCACATTCACTCAACTCTGATTGTGAGTGCACAGTAATCAAATCAGCAAAAAAAAGTATTTTGTTACTGGCGATGGCGATTTTGTATTTCGCACGCTGAACAATTCAATAATTGCCTGATCTACTTTATCGGCTGCTTCTCCTTGTACCCTTGCATTGTTTGTATATACGTATGTAAAAGTGTATCAAGAAATATCATCATGACAATGGAAACTTTTTATTTTCACATTTATCATCATTAAGCTAACCCATCACAAAAGTCCACCAGCCATATAGTCAGTCATAGTAATGTTTTTTTTTCATTATGTGCAGATTAACTGATTGACAATTACAGACAACAGAAGATAAATATACAACAATAATAACACTATCTACTACACACCTGTAATTTAGTAAAAGGAATTTCTTTTCACCGTAACTATGTGCATCATGTATCATCATCATCATCATCATGATCATCATAATATCAATCAACCCTATAGCTATGCTTGCTTTATTTGCTGGTCGTAAGTCGTAACTTTATGAACATCAGCAGCAACTAGTAGCAAGTTAGCGAGCAATCATATTTATCTACATCGATGATAGATTACAGGACACAAGTTGGATTTGAACATAATGCTGCTGCTGTTGTTATCATCCTGCTTGACTGTGGCTGACGAAGAACGCCACAAAAAGTGATAAGATTATGATAAGTTGAAATTAAGTCCTGGCTAATCTCTCCCTATGCCATGCCACACTGTACTAAATTGTATATTTGATTTAATGTGTAATCGATTCATTTGTTATTGTCAGGGAGTTGTGTTATGTAATGTATGCACTCAGCAGTAGTAAAGCAAAAAATTAAATACATACATAATATTTTGTTTCATTATAGTATAATTCCCCATTTCATTAAAAAATATATAGAAAAACTGTGTGGGCGGTAAGTACATATGCTCATCTATAAATTTATTTTATACACATTACATTAAGTTTGATTCATTATCATGCCCTTCTTGATACTTCCGTTCTTCCGCGTACTAAACTCATGGTCAATAAAAATAAAATCTAATGATTTTACTTCAGACTCTTCAGAGAGTATTTGTTGAGTCTAGCCTAATGTGAACTACAAATTGCAATGAAGAGAATACTCACGATTTGCACACAGTAGTATAATGATCGTGACGCAAAAAAATGCCGAGTTCACGATTCAAAAGTCAAAAGGATGCCCTTTATATGCAAACATTACATTGTAATACAGCAGGAAATGTTAAGTTCAGTTTGTGATTTGCAAAGTATTAAAAATATAAAAGCCTCGCTTAAGCCTGGAGCCAGAAAAAAATCGCTTAAATGTTTTACTGAACACACTGAACAAGTGACATACAACGCTCAATTCACAATCTTTACCCTACTGACAACAAAGCAATGTTGTTTGTATTGAATTATGAACTGACTGATCGTGAGTTGCAAATGCTGTTGCTGTTGTCACTGTTCTGTGGAAATAAGGTTGTACATTTGTTCAAAAAATTGAGTAACTGGTGTGTAGAGATAGACATAACACAACAATAAAAAAAGACAAGGTCATGCAAGCATGTATAACCAGAAAAATCAAGACAAAGCACAAAAAAATCTCATTTAGAAAAGTCATAAAAGATTTGAAAGTGCATCATTATATTTTTTGCACAAATATAAAAGTATGCTCCTCCTCCTCCTACACCGAAATTTATCGAAAAAATAAAGATTTCTCGAAAAAAATCTGCTGATAAATACTTAAGTCAACTGACTGTAAATGGTTGGTTTATAACATAACATAACCAAGTTACTTAACATTTTGGTTTACGCCAAATCTACCGAATTTCACTTTAATAAATATGAGAAGATGACATGAAAATGCTTCAATTATGTTCATATTTTGATCTTCCTGCCAAACAACTTGACTGCATTAAAAATGCACCATAGTGCACACACATCACACGAAACATTTTGAAGCTT
>JAQFZH010000748.1:0-27801 GCA_034695485.1 Entomobrya nivalis
TCCTCCTTAAAATAACGGACCACTTTCTCCTTGGAAATGTTAGAATCTCCTTCGAAAGGTCTCCCATAAATATCTCCTAGCAACCCACCCAGCAAACATCCTTTGAAACTTGACATTAACATTGAAAGTAGTTTACCACTGAATTCGATATTCATCCTGATATTATAGAAACCACAAAACAAGGCGTGTGAACTCTATAACAAGTGGAGTTGAAATGGCTTTCATAAAAGTTTACTTCAACCTACATGACAAAACTGAATTTTTTATGAAGGTTATCCATATCACTAAAGCTCGACTTATTTTATTTCAAAGTTACCCCAAAGCCAATAATGCATCATTTCAAAAGGCTTTAATTTCAACAAAAAGTGGATCAACTTAATTATTTCTGAAAAAACATTAAATGGTATACACTAAGGTGGTATTACATTCTAAGCCAGATAATGGGTTTATTGACTGTCGAATATAGCAAGGTAATGAGTCGTAAAATATTAACAAGTATTAATGCTTGTCATTACGCACATAAACTTGGTAAAAGCCACGTAGACTCTGTAATTTTCAGATTTGAAAAAACACACGATTAATACAAAGTTAATATATTTGTTTTACATTAATAATAAAGCCTAGACTAAAAACTGACATCAATAAAATATTTATGTTTTTTTCAGCATCAAAGTTATGCTTAATATAAATGGCTATTAGCAATGTAAATAATGTTTGGTAATTATAGCAAAGAAGCTTCAAATTACAAACAAGTGACAGGGTGCACCCAAAATAAAATTACTGGGTATTGGAGAGTGGATTTTGAAAAACCTCTACAAATGAATTAATTTTTTTGTTTTATTTTGTATTACTCTTCTGTTTTATGATAAGCCCTGACGATGAGTGTCGTGAGAAAACTCGAAAGTTAGGCTAGTAAAATTAGTTTCCACTTTAACTATCTAGTGTTAATTCGAATCAAAATGAATTTATGTTTAATTTATTGTGTTGTGGTTTAAAAAGGCATGATTATAAAACCGTTTGCTAGACATTGGACGCTTTCGAAGTGAATAAACTTAATAAAATTGATACGATATCGTTTTGTAGCATAATTGTAAAAATTTGTGCTGGCATATAAAGCCTTGAGTTTCTGGATAAAATGCACCTTTCACCAATTCCCCGCTACGGTTTCATGGTCAACAATGCCCGACTTCCAGCCAAGGTAAATACTCTACTAATAGATTTATTTCCCTAATTATTCATTCTACAAGATTTTCTGTAAAAGTATAAATTTGTAATTTTACAGAAAACTCAAAAATGGACAAAATATCAACCGCTGAGGATGGGCGATTTTGCAGCAATGCTTCGGACGTTCTCGTAACTAATGTTTCGGGGTCCCTTAAAGGGAACTGCGCTATCATAGATGCAATAGTGGGAACAACCTCCAGTGACATTTCCCAATTAATGCAAGGACTAGCCACAGAGAGTCAAAAAGACACCACATTGAATTTAACGTGGGATGCAGCCGAAAATATTTATAAAGCGGACAAATCCAAGTATGCACCTTACAAGCGACCTGATGTGCCGAGAGAGCTTCATATAGCTTTGATCGCCTACGTACTTGCTGCTTTTTACCCAAAATTCAATGAGACGACTCGGAAACTACGATCGATTGCTGAAGTTCGAAACTATCCATACAAGCATTACTTTAAGCTGCTACTTTTAGCAGTGGTTCGTGTACGAGGGCTGCCTGAATCACTAGAAATGGATGTTGAGTTGTATCGAGGCTTGAGTGGAGGAAAGTTAAATGCCACTGTTGGCAGTGAACTAGCCCTGCAGCAGTTCACGTCCACTTCAAGGGATAGGGGCGTGGCTAAGGGATATGCAGGAACGGGTGATAGGACGCTTCTAGTCTTCAAAAATATCATGCCTTCTGGAGTGGATTTAGCAAGATTACTTGGTACTCCAGGGTGCCCCAATGTCGTCTGTTGTGACCATATTGGTCCTCATAATAAAGAGTGTCTTATCTGGCCATGTGAAATTTTCAAAGTTACACGTGTGGAACCAGATCAACCAAATGGTTTGCGTGTTATACACCTAACAGCTAACAGTTCTGTAGAACATTTTAAAATCACAATGGGTCAACTCAAGCAAAATCGGCAAAATTGGTTTAAGCGATTAAAAGGGTTTACCGGGTTAAAAATAAACTGCGTTAACCCATCGGTTAAACCGTAATATTAAGCTGTAATGCATTTAGTAAGGCAGCAGTTTTAACTTATAGTTATAAACAATCGCATAGCAAACTATGGTATACTTTCTATCTGGCAATTATTCCCTATTAACAACAATATCATGGTTTTGTAAGTATAAAGGAAGCTTTTGACTTGTTATAATCATGCTTATAATTCGGCATTCATTTTACATAAGAAAGCACGTGCATTTTTTCATTCGTGTCATCTTCACTAAATTCGACTGTCAGGTAAAGATATGTTACACGCTTTGTGGAATACTATATTCTCACACTCTAAAAAATAATTGTGCCTCTTGGTTTTTGATCGAATTTACTCTAGTCTTTAAATGCGAAATCCTAACAACAAGATTGGCTTCAGCGTTAGCATTGCATTGGCTTAATATTGTAAAACCCTTTCATATTAATTTAAAAGATGGCTTATACACAGCATACACAGATTTAATTTATGTTTTATTACGTTTACTTGCTAATCTAAATATATTACATATTTTTTACTTGAGTGTTGCCTAAAAGATGATGACTACTATGCCAAATCAGCTACTTGCATTCCGTTCATTTAGAATAAGCATAACAATATTATTGCAGGCGAGCACAGTAAATAAGATGAGTATCCGTAACTATTCATAAATGACAAGTGGAAAACGTTACAATATGCAGTCTTTCTATAGGAGTCACTACAACAATTCCAAATAGAAATATAGTTCCAGCAATTTCTAGTTGGTTTACTAAGGATTTATCTTATTACAATAAGAGCTGGTGTATCAAGCATTGTTACAAGTAATTCCCTTAGAGCTATACTAACATAACCTTGGAAATCGTCTTCTTAAATATATTATCCCTAATTTCCAGCGTATATGCACAGATTACTCATAAGATGTTATGCTCACCCTACAATGTGGTAGATATGAATTGCTGAAAAATGTACGTCGTGCTTTTCTACGAATAAGCCTATTGAGAAAAGTCTGAAAAAACTGAAGATGTGCTAGAAGTTCTGTAGTTTAATTTGGATTTAGAATAATCCTAATATTATTCCGATCTTCAAATCATCAATGATTATAGGGTGATTGATTTAATCCTTTTAGAAATAGTAGAGTATGCACGTAACCTACTGGAAAAGATTTTACATGTTACATGGTCGAAAAATCAATTCACTTTTTATGACAAAGCAGTAAGATATTTAAAACAAAAAGGTAATAACAGTCGTAGTAACGCATAAGAAAATTTGGTGTAAAGTATACCTAGCAATCATCATCAAATAACAAAAATTGTGGCTGTCTTGTAAGTATAAAGGAAGCTTTTGGTATGTTACATCCATCTAAAATTGGCTGTTAGATAAAATACATGGTAAACGCTTCGTGAAGTACAATATCCTTTTCACTTTTGAAAAATATTGGGCCTCTTGGTTTCGGATCGAATATACATTAAAGACAAAAACCAAATAAGCCAATTTGCTTCAGCGTTTCTTTCATTGGCTAGAAAAGGTAAACCTGTTGCATATCAATTTAACAACCAGCCAATCGAAAACGGTATAACGAAAAATATTTCATATCAGTCGTGTTTTTTGCATTATACGTAGTAATGTGTTATGTAGATGCATACATATATGTATATAGGGCTTGTTGGACTCATTGTCGTTTTAGTGGCTTTGCATAAGTATTTCACAATTAAATCAGTCCATTTGATAACACACGAAGAATGACGCTTCGTAAAACAAAAGCTTCATGAAATGGTTTCATAATATGCACAACACGGCATAGAGTAGGGCTTCCAGGTAACAAAAAGACTTTTTGTGTTGCAAGATTTTAACGACTCGAATATTTGTACAGTTATCTCATGACGAGTTACTTTACAAGTCTTCCAAACCAAACTTCCAAAAAGTCAGATTGTTATTTTTCTAAAGCTAGTTTTAATTTCATAAATTGTCATTTAGCTGCGTGTGAACGATCAATTAAAATATGCATTAAGTTTATTTAAAAATCTCTTTTAATTGAAACCAAAATGCAATTCTTTGTGTTGGGTTGAAGCAAAAAGATACTATTTTGCTTTTCGTGGTCACTGTCATTTCAGCTTTACAACACGTTGATTTGTACGTTTATTATCATTGGCATTATCAAGCAATACAAATTTGAAACCCTCAATAATGTAATGCATCATTCACAAACCAATCGTTTAGCAATATTACTTATTTAAGTGCAACATGATTTCATTGTGTGATTTTAATGTAAATCCATTACTCTATTTTCCATAAAAATAATATACTGCTTGAAAAATAACTATAGAGTAGATTGCATACTTACTGTCCGATCTAAAAAGCAGAAGTAATTTATTTGTCGATTTAAATTTTGATTATGCAAGTTGTTAGATAGAAATGTATATATATATATATATTATGTACGTCTGCGTACTTTTGGATTATTGTGCAGCGATACCCCTATCCACTAACATTATCAGAAAGAGAACAAAAGTAAAGTTCGCTTTAAAACGTTTTGATCTATAATACTAACGTAACATTTTTACAAGTGAATCGTCATCACTCTTCATTTTTCTTTTATGTTCTACACAGTCATCTTCGTTTCTTAAATTTACGCCGTCATTACCACATACTAAATTTACGTGGCTTACATTACAATCACACAATATTAGTACGTTATTTATATTTACAAAAATAACATTTCGCATTCCAGTTTAGATCCTAATTAACATGCAATTTATTGTAAAAGTTATTCTTTTTATTTCGAATCTAGTATTTTGTAATAAAAATCCCGAAATTTAAAGTAAAAATCCTTTAAATTTTTAAATTGGTTTTTGTAAAAGTCATAAGATTATTTTGGAATTTATATTATCAATCTTTGCAAACAAGTGTAAAATATAAACCTTTAATACATTACAAAGTGGAATGTATAGATGAGAGGACAAGCGAAAAGCTAAAAGCTAGGTTAAAAAATGAAATTGAGAGGAAAAGAAAAAGCCCCAAGTTTCGTATGGCTATCTAGCTTCTGTTATAAATATATACACACATGATATATTCTGGATAGATATATAAGTAGCTCTTATGCATTAGTTCAATTGTACAATGCCCTTCTCTTGTTCTGTAAGAACGAACTTATCCAGAAGAGCATTTCTGTGTTTTGTTATTCAAATTGGGACAGAGATGTGCTTGTGACTTGTGCACAAGGAAATGGGAGACGTGCACACGTTTCAAAGTCCACATGCATTTGTGCATATCAGCAGAATTTTATAACAGCTTGTCATAAGCATAGAAATGATCTTCTCTAAACCACATCTCAACATGAATGCATGCAACCCAAAAAACGATGAAAGGCTATTAATTTCTTTGTGCCAAAGCAACAAATTTGGAAGCAATAGGAATAATGAACTCATTCAAGCAGCTTCCTATAAACAAGGTAATATTCTTCGCAATTTCATACTGTGTCTGTATAATACAGAGCAAACTTTATATATATACATACATATAGTCTATACTATATATCTATATATATATTCATATATTCCAGTGCTTATATATTTTTATTCTGGAATACAAATCTTAAGACATATATAACAAAATATGTTATTTGAGTCACACTAGCACATGCGTACATTTCCAAGTATATAGGTTACGTAATATGAAATATGTGGAGTAGTGCATGGCTTCTAGACAACAAAAAGACCTTTTCATTTTGCAAGAATTTAGCGATTCGTGTTTGTTTACAGATATTTCATGACATGAGTTATTTTACAGGCTCCATTGAAATATTAAAAGACTGGTTGTAAAAGAGTATTCAGTATCAATTATCCAGTAGCATATATTCTGGTTAGCACATCAGATGAGGATGGAGATATTTAAAAAAACACGAGATAGCATGATTTGTAAAGCGAACAAGTGCTGACAAAAGTACTTCCGCTTGAGCAAAACTGCTTAAAAATATAATAAAAATAAATACAAGTTTTAACTCAGAATAGCACATAAATTTGTGTATATTTGTAAGTATACAGGTTTTTCAATGTTGCATAGAGTAAGGCTTCCAGCTAACAAAAAAAACTTTTTGTGTTGCCAAATTTTAAGGACTGATATACATATGTGTACAGTTATATCATGACGAGTTACTTTACAAGTCTTATCGAGTAGCTTTAAAAGACATTGTTTTTTTCTAAAGTTGGTTTGTAAAGTCATAAATTGTCAAATAGGTGAGTATGATCGATTAATTAAAACATGCATAAAGTTGGTTTCAAAAAACTGCTTAATTGAAACTAAACTTAAATGCAAATATGTATAGCAGGATTGCCAAGAAGCCCAGCTTATTGAAAGCACCATGTGTTTGCGTAGAGTTATCGGGGCATCATGAAAATTTGAGTGGTCAGTAGTCACTAGCATACACTGCTTTGAGTTACGTGCAGATTCATACATGCGAAGTGCTGTTTAGATAATTACATTGTGTGATTTTAGTGTAAATCCAATACTCAATTTTCATGTACAAAATATTATACTACTTGAAAAAAATTACAGTTCTTTGCACACTTATTGTCTAATCTAAACACACAGAAGAAATAATGTATTTGTCAATGTAAATTGCCTACTATAGTTGTAAAATAGAAATATATACATAATTAGATATAAGTCTGTATCTACTTTTGGATTAATGTTTTTGTGTGGCGATACTCCAGTCCACTAAAATTATAAGAAAGAGAACACAAGTAAAGTTTGCTGTAAACACGTTCTAATCTGTATTACGAACGTAACATTTTTACAAGGGAATCATCGTCACTCCTAATTCCTCTGTTATTTACCACACTGTCATCTTCGTTTCTTAAATTTACGACGTCATTACCGCATATTACATTTACGTGGCTTACATTACAACTATTTACATTTACAAAAATATCATTTCGCAATTCAGTTTTGATATGAGATTTATTGTAAAAGTTGTTCATTTTATTTCGAATGTAATATTTTGTAGTAAAAATCTGTATTGAATTGAAATAAAATTAAATAACAGAACGTAACTGCTAATATTCTGCAGGCCAGGCAAAATCTAATGATTCCCGATAACTTCACGTAATAAAGGCTTGGCCCATTCAATAAGCTGAGCTTCTTTTGAAAACTTCTGGTACATAGTCGCAATGATCATGATTTATAGCTCGCCAGGAATAATTATTGTGGTGATTACCGAGCGAAGCATAATGTTTTTTTAGTAGACATGCACACGACTTGAATGTGTATTTAATACGCAGCTTTGCACAAAGCAATAATGTGACACCCAAAATGTAAAACGGTCAAGTATTTTAATAGGTTTTTGCATAAGTCATGCGATTATTTCGGATTTTATATTATCAATCTTCGCATGCCTTTAACTTACACTGGAATTAAATGGGGGTAAACAAATGGTATAAATATTATAACGATTTTACTTTTAAAGTATAAATGAAACTTGTAAAATAACTAGTTATGAAACAACAACACAAACCCAAATGGATAAAATCTTGCAATGTAAAAAGACTGTGTTGCCATCTGGAAGCCAAGTAATATGCCGCACCGAGCATGTTACGTAACTGATATATTTACAAGTATACATATGAACTACTGTTACTAAAAACCCTAGTTTTCTTTTTATAATATTTTTTTATAAACTTCTGAGGCAAGCTACTGTAAAAATCTGCGGAGATGTACAAGTGTGTGTGATACAACATGTTACAGCACTTGTTCACTTTGAAAAGTACATATATCCCCTAAATTCTCTTGCACATCTCTATCCCAATCTGAATAACAAAACAGCATCTGGAGAAGTTCCTTCTTACAGAACAAGAGAAGGGCATTACAATACCCTTCTGTACATAAAACTAACACATTAAAGTTATGTTTATATCTATCCAGAAAATATCATATACATAAGTATACATATGTATATATGTATGCATACAGATAGCCATATAACCATACAATAATTGCACTGAGGCCATTTCTCTCCTTTTTCATTTTATTCTTTAGCCAAGCCCTCAGCTTAACACTTGTCCACTCATTTTTGCATTTCTGCTTTGCAAGGTATTAGAGATTTATATTTTGCACTTGTATATCGCATCACAAGCACTTGTTGCTCTTTGCTAAGTTCCTAAAATACCATTCATTCAGGTTTGCAATCAGCTGCGTTCTGTTTTATTAAATAGTTGAATACTTACTAACTTCCGCAAATTAGCTTTATTATTTTTAATTGACATTAAGATTTATTTAAGTCAATCAAATATAAGAAAAAATGAATACCCGAAGAACAAAGCGGCGGGAAGAGAAGAAAATTGTGGAGGTGGATTCCGGAATGGAAAGCGAGAATCCGTGGATACGAAAAATATCACCTGAGGTAAACAACTATTGTATTTTATCCTTGTTCTTATTTTTATCATCGTCCTCTTAAAACATGAGCAATTAGTTGGTTTTTTGTATAAACTTGCAGTTATGGGATAAAATTTTTGACTCGTTAAAAAATTCGTACACGGAGGAAAAGCCTACAAATGAAAACAAAGCTCTTGCACAGCTGAGACTAGTGGACAGCCACTGGAAGGATTTGGTTGATGGTCTCATCGAATTCTCACCTGAACTCACCAATCGATTTCTAAATGGAAATTACTCCATGAAAAATGTGAGGATGAACGTGAAGAAGGTCGTGGTGTCCCGATTAAGCAAGCCAATAAAATCTAGCCAAATACCTGTCTTCTTTAATACAAACTTGGTCAGTGAAGTTATTTTTGGGGAATTTGTGTCAAAGGAGAACTTTTTAGTTTTGGCTGAGCATTTTGGGAAAACAGGAAGTGTGAAATGTGTAAAAATTTCCCATGGATTCTTGGTTTGTGGCAAGCCCAAAACAACTGAAGAAAAACAAGAGAAGATTTTGGGAATGTTTTGGAGAAAAGTCGAAAAGTTGGAATTGATTGTGCCAAACGAGAATTTAACAGTGAAAGCATGGAAAGTGGACAGGAATATGATACCGATATTGAACAAGGCAAATCTTCCAAAACTAAAAGATTTCAAAATCACGGCATACTGGACACTGATGAGTACAAATCTATTATTTACATTTTTGTTAAGGCATCGATCAACAGTTAAAAGTGTGGATCTTCAACTGACACCATTTAACGAGGCTGTTGCTCCGGCACTCTTCCTAACTGAAGAGAAAATTGACAGTGAAGTCTACCAGAATCCTGCCGAAATCCCCATTTGGGATTTGGAAAGTATTCAATTGGAAAGGATTAATATTTGCGGGGGCCAATTGAGTGAGATTGTGTGGAACGGTTGGGCATGGGTAATAATGGCGCAAAGAGGATTGGTCGAATTAAAACTTTCGAACGTTTCTAATGCTAAGCCATTAAAACAGGAATTAAAGATGCCTTTGCCATTTGTCCATTTTATTCCCATGCTTCAATGCAACAAGACAACACTGACTTCTCTGGAACTAATCATGTTCCACTTTTGTAATATTGTGGATTTCAAGGTATTCAAAGAACTGGACCAACTCAAAAATTTGAAACTTCAAAAGCACGAGAACGGGTTTGTATCCAGGATTGTCAACGTGACCAGCTTACCCGGATCTTTGGAGACGCTGTCCATGATTGGGCTCTTGTGTTTTAGCGAGGATTTAAAGCAATTAGCTGAAACTGATCATCTTAATAAGTTATCGCACGTGGAATACCATGGGAAGAATTACAAGAAGAGATTCGTTTTGCATTTCTAAAGAAACAAGTGATTTCATTCAAACACATGTATTTACTGCTAAATATCATGTTATCATCATGCCTTATTAAGATGAAGCTTTCTCTGAGTTTTTGTAAACTGCAGTGCAAATAAATACTATGTAAACATTCATTAATTTAGGATTAGTTAGCATCACTTGATCACTTTGTGTATTTGAAAAAGTATACATTTTATTTCCTAAGTGTCCTAATGAACTTTTATAAATACTCTTTATTAGCTTAATTGTGAGTTTATTCTAGAATTGAATAAGTCTTTCTGATTGTTTTTAATGCAAGCATGATTGTTAAAAGTAATTACTACTTTGTATACTATGCTTTACATTGTTATAAAAAAACAGTGCTTTAGAATCTAGGATACTACTTTACAAAAGTATTTTAGAAATAAGAGCTAGAACGCCTTCAACATTTATATCTTTACGTTATAATATTCCTTACAATTTTTGTTATATTAATTAGACATCAAATTGAAAATTCAGCTTACGAATTAAGTGTAAATCTTGTCTAAAATGTATGCAATTTCAATATTTTCCGTTATGACGAAAGGAATGGAATTAGGATTTACTTCCTGTTTAAATTTTGTTTACTGATCGGACCAACTTTAATCTAGTTTCGTATTTTTGTCATGTTTTGCATTACCGTTTTTTGTTAATATGCTTGTAAAATACCTTAGCAATTGTAGTTTGAGCTGCATACAAATTGTTTTTACCACGAATTTATGAGAAACTCTGCCACCAACAATTTGTCTCTAGCTTTAACGCACTGTTCGGTTGGAAATTGTGAAGCAAATAGGTACATTTACTATAAATAATGAATTATTTGGTTAGCATAAATTTAAGCAAGGAAGATGATGATTAAGTACACGATAGAAAAATGATGATGATTCACTTCAAAAAAAGGTTACATCGTCATAACAGATTAAAAAGTAAATGTTCAATAGTGAACTTCAATATATGCTATTAAGCAAAGCTCAGCTGCGTCATCATAACGATTAGATAAGCTTCTTTTCAATATTATTTTGTGGTGGTGTAGTAATTAGTAATGATAATATGATGATTGATTTTATTTGCTAGCAAAATTTTATTGAATTGTTAATGCAATGTAATAAAATATAATAAAAACTTGATTGAATTTTTTTTCTTGATTAATATTTTTTCTGCTCAGAGTCCAAAATGTCTTCTGAATCGTTCCCAAAGTTCAAGAGTTAATACTCGGATGTACATTTCATCGAAATAGTAGACATTGTAAAATCGACTAAGGTAACTACTGTTAAATAATCACTCAAGAGCAATAGTAAAAGATGTAATGTTAAAAATTAATTTGGAAAACGCATGCCCATTCTTAATTTGGATCCATTGACGAAACACATAGATTATCTGAAAGTTTATAACTTCATCACTTAATACTTTGTATGAAAATATACCTTAGAAAGCTATTAAATATTATTTTAGTATTAGTAGAAAAAAAACCATGTCTAAATGCGTTTTGTTGTAAATCGTATTTCTAACGTGATATGTAAGTTTTGAATTTTGATGATACGCAATAATCGCCAAAATTGTAATATTTTGAAATCGTATTATAAAAGCGTTATTTTTGCTTTATGTATATACGTTTAGTCGACGACGTCAACAAAGGTTTTTAATAATGATATTTCATTCGTAAAAGGTTACGTTAGTATTTTAGCTTCAAACGAAATCTTACGCAGATAACCATTACATTAATTTGCTGACTTGTCATTCGAGTGAAACAATACTTTAGGATTAGATTATAAAACTGTCACACATTTCAACAATTAAAAACCGAATTAACATTTCATCCTAACTACAAACATAGTTAAAAATGACTGATGTCTGTTCCTTTGAAGACTCAGGAATTTCAGGAATGAACTAACCAGCAAACCCACTACCGATTTTGAAAAGATTACTTTGGAAAAATATCAAGTTTCATGACAAGTTTCGGATTTTTTGTCAAGTGCTAATGTTTTGTTATTATGCTAATCAAAATGCTTAACAAATGTAAATACTTTGAGCTGCATACTTGATAAAATCGATTTAATTTAAATGATTATTTAGCGTCTCATTTTTTGACCAACTTCGTCTCTATAATTTTGTTGCTAATATTAACATATTGTTGGTTTGTTACCTTGTTGAAAAACTAGTTAAGTCAATAAACGTTTGCATCTATGACTTATTTAGATTTTTTAATTGTCGTTGATTTATGTCGTACTTATGTGCTCATTGTAAAAAGTAGTACAGTGATTGTACAGCAATTTTTAACTTTGGTAACGCGAGCAGCCATTTATTTTGGTCTTATTCCAATCTAAGCTACGAGTAATCGAAGAACATTGTACTACTTTAAAACAAGTTTTATCTGTATTTGCAGCAGTTTTTATTGGATACAGATATGTACCTATTTATATACTACAACCTATTTGTTTGTTAAAATAATTGACCAAAGCTAATATACTTCTAAGTGAAGATGATCAAAATGTTCATTAATTTTTCTGAACTGGTTTTTAAACTTGAGCAAATTGAGGAGAAAATATTGCAAGAATTTTACAAACATTTCTTGGAATTAATCAATTAAATAAAAAGTTGGATTGCTAGTTGACGACCTTTAAATATTTTTTTTCCTAAAGTTTAACTATGCAAGTCAATTTGGTGGCGGTAATGATTAATAGTTTGGTTAACCAAATTTTAAGATTATTGGTAAAATGAATGCACCACATTAACAAGTAGTTAAACACACAGGTAATTTAAAACCACAATACTTGTTTCAAAAATGCAATATTTGTATAAAAAAGATTATGTTATTTTCATTAGTTATTTGATAAGTATAAATCATACTAGTTAGTTAACAATTGTCAAAATTGGTTTGTTCTTTATCAAGATCAACTTAGTAAAAAATCCAAAAAAAAAACCTTATATCCATTCCAATTGGAGTTACCGTATATATTAGATTGTGATTTTAGTTGATCTTGTAAAATATTTCAAGTATGAAAATGTTACAAAAATAAATAATATTTAAATGGTTAATATGTATGTTTGTAAAAAACACATTTTTTTCTTAATTTGTGACTTGTACTATTTAAGTGATAATTGTGTAAATAAAGAGGATTCAAATCATATCAAATTTTTTGCGTGATAAAAGTTTTTCATGAATTCATCATTTTATAAACTCACATGTTGCAGCATGAATACCCATATAGTAGTACAATATATGCAATGTGTGTATTCTCTTTCGACGATTCGTTTCGCAATTCTACAGATTGCATGTCGGGCTTTTGCAGCAGGGGATTCGAATAGGTATCATTTCATGAAGCGTCATTCCTCGTGTGTTATCAAAGGGAACGATTTGGTTCTGAAATACTTATATAAGGCTACACAAATGACAATGAGTCCAACAAGCCCTATATCCATATATATATGTATGTATGTACACAATACATTAATATTTATAATGCCAAAAAAATATTGAATTTTTTTCGTTATACCGTTTTTGATTGGCCGGCTGTAAAATTGATATGCAACAGATTTACTTTTCCTGGCCAATGAAAGGAACGCTGAAGCAAATTTGCTTTTTTGGGTTTCACCTTGAATAAAAATATTCGATTAAAAACCAAGAGGCACAATATTTTTTTTAAACTGTAAGGACATTGTACTTTACAAAGCGTTTACCATGTATTTGACCTGACAGTCAATTGTAGTTGGATGTACCATACCAAAAGCTTGCTTTATACTTTACAAGACAGTCACAATTTTTGTTATTTGATGATGATGATTGCTAGGTATACTATACACCAAATTTTGTTACGGGGCACGACTGTTATTTCGTTGTACATTTTAAAATCTCTTACTGCTTTGTCATTAAAAGTAAATTCATTTTTTGACTCTGCAACGTCAAATATTTTCCAGGAGGTTACATCGATATTCTACTATTTATAAAAGGATTAAATCAATCACCGTACCATCATCGATAATTTGAAGATTGGAATAATATTAAGATTAATCTAATTCAGACATAAACTACACAACGACTAGCGCACATTTAGTTTTTTAGACTATTCTCAATACGTACGAAAATATGTTTTAGGACCCGAAGAGTGGAATGTCATGGTGTATTGGGCAGTTTATTGAAAACACTAACAAGTTTTACTAAATATATAACCTATTGTATTGAGACTAAACGTTTTAAACTTACGGTTAATAAGAATTAACTCATCCTACTAGCTAAGCTAGAAAATAAATTATTTAGAAAATTAATCGTTTTAAAGGTGAACTAATCACTCTAATTTTTTGAGCTAACACTTTATTTTACAAATAGAGGTCTTCGTGGTTGAATTTATTACTTATTATTTATTTTATTAACATTTGATTATTTGAATGCTAAACTATCAAATTTATTGGACTTAACAGGAGAGCTTTGCAATTGAAAAAAACTTAAATTGATGAGCGTAAAACAAATATTTGCTAATTTAAAATATTTTGTTTTGAAACTTCAAAGAACAGAATTTTAAAATCTTATTAAAAAAATTTGAATTGAAATTAAAGATATGAAGAAATACACACATAGTTTTGTATAGTTACAGGAAACAATATTAATAGTAGCTCTGACTTAATATTAAAATCCTGCATCCTATTTTATCAACAAAATAAAGTATTGAATAAAATAAAACTAAGCTTATGTATTTTCCGTGGGCCAGTAGAATATGAAGCACATACTCAAATCAGTTTAGTTCAAGTCGTTGTATTAAATAGACACAAATTTTAAGCTTGTCATAAAATTATTTATGTTGTTTAGTTTGGCTATGAATTTATAAAATTTACAAAAAAAATATTTATGAGTACTAGAAAATTCTATAAAGGTTTCTCTCGCCTAACTCTTTTTGGCAATGAAAATTTGGTATTTTCCTTGTTCCAATTCGATTGAAAACAGAAAAATGGAATATTGTATAAACTACAGAGTAATACATTTCAAAAATGTACAAGCACTTTGGTAGCCTCTCTCCTAATAATTTATACTTATAATAATTTGTAAATATTAATTTGGCTACTACGCATTTATTACCCTTAACAAATTTTTATTAGGAGAGGACCACAATTACAAGTACTTATCATAATTGGGTGTAATATTATTTAAGTAACTCATAATAATTATTAATAGTAACAAAAGTTAGTTTCACAAATGTTTTTTTTGGCTAGTATTTGGTAAAAGGCATTTGTTCCTCCAGAGTTGGAGATATCATTGGGGGCTCAAAGATCCACCACTTTGATCAGAAGAGGAGGGGGTAGGTACAACGGAATGTAAAAGTTTACAATTGCTACCTTTGCTGCAACCCCCTTTTTTAAAGAAACGACACGCAGTTTCTTTGCGTTCTATAATAGTTATTTAAATTACAATCAGTTAGCAACTTGTTTCAAAATGAAAACACAATCAAATTATTTTTGACTAGTGTACTACCTCTTGACTTACTCGTTTTCTTAGGCAATCCACTAGCAACTCTGCCTCCAACGGAGTCCCTCTCAAATATTCCAATATCGTCTTGTATTTGCCAACGTACAGTTTTCCTCAGCCGTTTGGGCGGGCGTCTATGTGCCAAACAACCTTTAAGCGTCTTAACTCCTTTTGGAGTAAAGCTTCCAGTTTCATTGTGATCTTGTTCCATTTTAAAAGAAACTCCTGCTGATCTATCCCCTCCAAATTGCCTTTCTTTCGGAGCTACAGCTGGTTTCCTAAATTCCGCTCGAGTTGTAAGAATTTTTGATAACTTTCCAGAGACCATTTTCACAACTTGCTTATCTTTATCCAGCTTGGCTTTCTTGTAATTCGGCTTTCCAACCGAATCTCTTGATGAACGATTTCCCATTTTTGAAGGTGAAGCGGACATACTATTATCCAAATGTATTTTCAGTTTTTTAGTTAATGCAAAATAAATTTTATACTAAAAAAAGTGTTTAGTTTATTTTTTTAATTATTTACCAACCGTTTAAAAAGTTTAGCTGGGGAAGAAAAAAAGACACAGTTAGCACTCTCAGCAGATGAACTGCAAAACGTGTGTATATATCATGTATGAATGCCTGAATGCAGTGTTTGCGAGCTGTGAACATGTTAAAGATTGGAAGCGAGTCAAGTTTGAGAATTGGATCTGTATTTTTTACTCGTTGTTGGTTTTTATAAGAGGCCGACTGCCTTTTGCTTTCCTGACATGGTTTACTTCATACTTGTTGGTATATACACATCGCATCCAGTGCAGCTGCAAAATGATATTTGAAACGCATTTATAAATCTGGAAAAATTCAAGCATAATGAAGTATATGACCTTGACTACTGACCACGCAAAATCCCATGATGCCCCGATACCTCTACGCAATAAAGACTTGGTGCTTGGTTCACATGATTAATCTTTGCATGCCTTTACCTTATTTTAAGTAATATATGGGATTATGTAGGGGAGTAAAGTATGCATAATAAGTAGAATATGTTTGACTGGAATCTGTAAAAATAACAAATGAAGCTTAAAACTTCAATGGATCTATGGAGACGCTGTCCATTATTGGATTTTTGTGTTTCAGCGAGGATTTAAAGCAATTAGCGGAAGATGATCACCTTAATAAGTTATCGCTCGTGGAATAATATGGGAAGAATTACAAAAAGAGATTCGTTTTACATCTTTAAAGAAAAAAAGTACTACTGCCATTGTCAATTTGAATCAATATGAACTCGAATTGGAAGAGATTTTGTCTGTATTTTTCTAAACTGCTATGCAAACAATTAATACATTAATATTACACATGTTTAGTATTAACAACTTAGGATAAGTTAGCTTGTTCTGATTATTTTATGTATTATAAAGTAAACATGCTTTATATCCTAAAGGTCAACGAACATGTATAAATATTTACTTTTTAAGCTTATTTGTAAGTTTATTCTAGAAATTATTTAAATGAGATTGCTCTTAATGTAAGCATCTATGCTAAAATAATTACTAATTTGTATACTATACTTTGTATTTGCAAGTAATTTTAGAAGTAACGCCTTCAAGATTTATTTCTATGCATTCAAATACTTCTTACAATTTATGGTAATATTATTTAGACATCCAATGGGAAAAAATTCCTTCAAAATGTAAAACTTGTTTTATTGTTATTTTTTTAAATGGATACAATTTTAATACTTTGATATCTGAAACAGTGCAATTATATAAGTTTTGCATTAGGATTAGTGACTCTACGAAATCTAGTTTCAACATTTTGTCCTGTTTTCCATTACTGTGTTTGCTATTATACTTATCAAAGTCTTTAAAAAATTGTAAACAATTGCTGCATATTATGTATTAGTAGATATAAGTCAATTTACTGCACAAATCGTTTTGGCAAAGATTTTATGACAATTTTTTAGACTACAAATTTGTCTCTAATTTTCAGACAATGTTCGGTTGGAAATTTTATTGTAAAAATGTTCATTTGCTATTCATAATGGAATGAACATGACGGCTTCGTACACGTTAGTAGAGTAATGATGATTCACTTATAAAAAATACGACATTTGTATCACAGATTAATACGTAAATGTTAGATAGGTCACTTCAAAATGCTAACCTGGAAAGCTGAGCTGCGTCATCATGACGATTAGATAAGTTTGGTCACATAATATTTTGTGGTGGTGTGGTGACTGGTAATAATAATATTATGATTGATTTTGCTAAATTAAGTTTATTGCCTTGATTGAATTTTAAATATATTTTTTTATTGATTAATAATTTTCTCTGCTCAGAGTGCCTTGTGAAACGTTCACACAGTTCAACAGTTAAAAATCGAATATATATTTCATCGAAACTATAAGCATTGTAAAATTAGCTTATGTGTGTTATGCGAAATGCGATGAAACAAGAAGTCGGTTTGTGGCAAATTCAAATGAGTGTAATTCCAGGTGTAAAATATTGGCAAACGTAATGGGCAAAATAAGCATTAAATTGTAAATTTTTTAAACGTTTTTAACTGACTTGTTCTTGAAACTTAAAGAAATCAAACTAAAATACTAAGACAACATTTGTTATGATTTGAGCAAAACCAAACTACCACGCATTTTTAGGTAGAAAAATTATTAAAATTAGCGCATAATGAAAATCACTATTATAGTTAGCTAAAATATTAAATTTACGAATCATAATAATAGCTTAGCATGGAGGAATTTACAACGAGTACCTTTGCGGCAATTTTTTTTTTCAAAAGCGACACAAAAAAATTAAAACGTTTTTAAAGCAAACGTGATCTAGCCTTCTCTTGTTTATAACGTTCACAATACAGTAAGCAATTTTCATTGATGTACAAATCATTTCTTCTACATGACGTAGGTATGCAATTTACTATAAAAAATATTTAATTTATTTCTAATAGGATATTATTTTGTATTGAAAAATTGAGTAATGGATTTGAATCGAAATCACCTAGTGTAACTGTTTACAGTGACTAATGACCACGCAAAATGTTATGATGCCCCCATAAAAACATGTTGCATTTAATAAGCTGAGCTCCTCAGCAAACTCCCTGTAAATATTCACAACGTTAATGATTTATTGCTCATCGTGAAATATTATTGTGGTCATCACCGAACGACTCTAATTTTTGACTAATTGACTTACACACAACTTTTATGTAGACTTATTACACAAGTTTGCACAATGAAATTATGTACAACAATTTTAAATGATCGACATCATATGTATATCTAAATGACCATTAAATGAGCAAAACTTTTATTTAAAATACCGATCTGACTTGAAATATTTTAATGAAGTTTGTAAAATAACTCATGCCGTGAAATATCTATACACAGACAAACACGAATTGTTAAAATCTTGCAAAACGAAAAGGTATTTTTGTTGTCTATAAGTCGTGTACTGCGCCGCATCTTTTACATTATGTAACTTATATACTTACCAAATCCTCATTTTGTAATATATGTTTTAGGATTTGTATTCCAGCAGCAATATATAAGCTCTGCACATATATGTATGATAGTATTTTGTCTGTATTACACAACCACAGTGTGAAATTAAGAACCAAGAATATAACCTTGTTTTAAAATGAATATGTTCGAATGAGTACCCAAACATGAAAAAATTCTTAAAAGTGGGTCGTCATGGCAGAGAGGAATGAATAGCCTTTCATTATTTTGTAAGTTGCATGCATTCATGTTGAGACGTGGCTTGCAGAGATGATCTTTCCACTTTTATGACAAGCCGTTGTAAAAAGCTGCTGAGATTCACACGTAAGTGTGATACAACTTGTTACAGGACTTGTTGACTTTGAAATGTGAGTATGTCTTCCTTTTCGTTGTGCTGAAGCTACAAGCACATCTCCATCCCAATTTGTATAACAAAACAGACAATATCCTTCTGGATAAGTTCGTTCTTACAGAACAAGCGAAGGTTATACAGAATTGGAGTAATGCATAAAAGCTATTTATATATCTATCCAGAAAATAACATGTACATTTGTATGTATGTATGTATAATAAAAGTAGCCATACATAACCATAAGATCATTGCGTTGAGGCGACTACTCTCCTTTTTCAATTTATTCTTCTGCACACATCGCATCACTTGTTCTCTCATATTTACAATTCTGCTTTGTACTATATTTAAGATAGATATTTTACAGTCGCGTATCACATCACAAACACTTGTTACTGTTTGCTAAGTGACTCATTCCAAAAATTACACTAAAACTTGCAGTCAGCCAATTTAGTTAAAAATCGAATATTTATTGACTTCAACGAATTAGCTAAACAATTTCAATCGACTTTAAGAAACAAGTAAATCAACCAAATTGAGGTTAAAATGACTGCACAGAAGACCAATCGGGGAGTGGCGGAAGTCACGTCAGCTGATTCTGGAATAGAAAGCGAGAATCCATACATTCGAGAAGTACCATCAGAGGTAAGCAAATGTCTTATTTTTTCATTTGTCATCATAATATAAAATCGTCTGTGGTTGAATTTAGAATGTGTTTGTGTGACAAATTGTGTTTTTTGTAAAATTTGCAGTTGTGGGCAATAATTTTTGACTTGCTTAAAAAGGAGTACACGAAAGAAAAATGTGGAAACACAAACAAAGCTATGGCAGAGCTGAGAAAGGTGTGCAGAAAGTGGCGTAACGTTATAGACGCGCACATCGAATTCCACGCAAAACTAACGTCCAAATTTGTAAATACAAAATATTTTATGAAACATGTGAGAATTGAAAAGTGTAGTGTATCCAATTTGGCCATTATGCCAATACAACCAAGTGAAATCCCTTTTTCTAATCCACATTTGGTCAAGGAAGTTTGTTTTGGTGAATTTGTGTCGAAACAAAACTTTTTAATGTTTGCCGAACATTTTTGTAAAATTGACATTTTGAAAATTTCCCAGGGTTATTGGTATAATGGCAGTATTGAGACAACACCAGATGAAGACGCCATTTTGGAGAAGTTTTGGGGTGGGATTGAAAAACTCGATTTAAGTATCCCATTTATGGATTTAATGGTGAAGGGATGGGAACGGGAAAGAAATTTGATTACAATTTTGAGAAGTGTAAATCTTCCAAGGTTAACAGATTTCAAGATCTCGGCGCACTGGCGTTTAATGGAAACGCATATCCTATTCCCATTTTTGTTAAGGAATCCAAAGGTTAAAAATGTGCAAGTTCAATTGGCACCTTTTGACGATACGTTTAGTCAGAAGCGTTTTCTTAGTGAAGAGGAAATGGACAAAGATTTGTATAGGAATCCTTCTTTGCAATTCAGCCTTCAGGATTTAGAGAACATCCAGTTGGAAAGGATTAGTATTGGCGGAGCGTACGTGAGTGATGTTGTTAGGAAAGCTCGGATGCCAATAATAATGACCCAGAAAGGCTTAGTCCAGTTAACAATTTCCAATGTTTGTGAAGCTTCGAAAGTTAATCATGCTGGAAATAATCCTGTGTCATTTGATGAATTTGTGCCTTTGCTTGAGTGTAACATGAACACTTTGACTTCATTGGAACTGCTGATGTTTCACTTTAGTCAAACTGTGGATTTCCAGATTTTCCGAAAGCTGACCAAATTGCAGACCTTAAAGCTTCAAAAGCAATATGACGACAATTTGTGCAGAATTGTCAACATGACTAAGTTACCAAGTTCCATCCAAACGCTGTCAATAAGTGGTTTGGCTTGTTTGAATGTCCAGTTAAAACGTTTGGTGCAATGTAAACGTCTAAAGAACCTTTCCAACTTACAACTCTCGTCGATTTACTGTTACAATGAAAATCGCCCAAGACCAATAGTGGAAGAGTTTATGTTAAAAATTAATTTGCGAAGGATCTGCTCAATTTGGATACATTGACGGAATGCAAAAGCGAAAAATTCTAGTTAAGGTTCATGAAAGATTTAGCTTGTATTGCGTTCGAGTTTTTATAAATTGTCCAAAATACTTTTTATAGCTTAATTTAGAATTTTTTTTCTGAATGTGATGAATTGTTATTAAAATGTTATAAATATTAGTATGCATACTAAGCTATTTTAGAAATATATTCAGAGAAGAATTTTATTTGCATTTTAGTCTAGTCTAGTTAAGTGTGCGTACCTCCATTTGGGAATAGGTTAGCTGACAAGTTATATCACTACCATTTATTTCTCTGTACTAAAATATAGCTTATAAAACTATTAAACATAAATTAGTATTTAATATTCAGCATTTAAATGAGTTTTGTTTAAAATCTTATTTCTAATGTAATATTTAAGTTTAGAATACTGCTGAAATGAAATAATTATTCATATTTGTTTGATTGGCTTTGTTTATGTATTTAAAAGCGTCCAATTACTCTTCATTATGGTTAAGTATATTCAAGCCACGGTTCGGAACAGCACAGAAGAATGATCATGATTCACTTGTAAAGGTTGAGTTGGTAGTACAGCTTAAAACGTTTAAATTTAAGTAGGTACCTTCAACATGCCACCATGCAGTGCTGACCTTCGTCATGATAACGACTAGATAATTTTGTCAAATAATATATTTAAGTGGTGTGGTGGTTGGTTTGATAATACTGTGATTGATTTTGTTAACACAAGTTTATTGACTTGACTTCTAAAACTTGACTGAATGATACTATTATTTGTTCTTGGTTTCTTTTGTAAAAAAACAGAGAATATCTTGTAAAATGTTCAGATAGCTCAACAGTTAAAAATGTACTCAATTTTCTATCGAAACTGTTAATGTTACAAATATTAACCTAGCCAAGTGACGTCAAAGTCTTCTGCTTGGTTAACGATAATGCATTTTTATGTGCTTTACATTTTAATCAACTTGTTCTCGAAAAGGTTAATCCCCTCTAATAGCATTTTTGACGCATAACAACTTTAAATTGAATAAGATATAAATATTTATTATAATTAAACCTTTTACAATATACGCAAATCATAATATTAATTATTAATAACACTAGGGCCGCCATGCGGTTAATTGGAAATGACCCGTTAATTGAAACATGCTATGTTAATTGCATTTAGACAGATAAGTTATGAAATACACAAATATAAAATCACAAAAAAGCTAATTCTTGTATTTTAAGAAAACAAACCCGACACTGTTCCACATGCCACATATGACCTAAGAATGTATGTAATACATCACCGAGTATGGGATTTAGCATGCGGTTTTGTGCGGAATATTGTATGATGTTTAACATGATTTTTTGCATAGTGTTTTGCATTTCGTGCAGTATTTACATTTAGTTAATTTGAGACTCAGCATGGAGTTAAGCATTTAAATTTAATTTGTTGTTGGTTTAGCATAGGATTTAGCATGTTAATTAGCATTTAAATTTAATTAACTTGAGATTTAGCATTGGGTTTAGCATATTAAATTAAGGTTTAGCATGTTATAATAGGGTTTAGCATGTTATAATAGGGTTTAGCATATTATATTAGGGTTTAGCATGGGGTTTAGCATGTTATAGTAGGGTTTAGCATAGGGTTTAGCGTATTATATTAGGGTTTAGCATTGCATTACGCATGTTATAGTAGGGTTTAGCATGGTATTATGTTTTGGCATAGGGTTTAACGTATTATATTAGGGTTTAGCATATGGTTTAGCATGTTATAGTAGGGTTTATCATGTTATAGTATGGTTTGGTATAGGGTTTAGTGTATTTTATTAAGGTTTAGCATGTGGTTTAGCATATTAAATTAAGGTTTAGCAAATTAAATTAGGGTTTAGCACGTAATAATAGGGTTTAGCATATTATATTAGGGTTTAGCATGGCGTTTAGCATGTTATAGTAGGGTTTAGCATAGGGTTTAGCGTATTATATTAGGGTTTAGCATTGCATTACGCATGTTATAGTAGGGTTTAGCATGGTATTTTGGTTTGGTATAGGGTTTAGTGTATTTTATTAGGGTTTAGCATGTGGTTTAGCATGTTATAGTAGGGTTTAGCATGGGGTTTAGTAAGAGTAACAAACTTGACACTTTGTGTCCAGACTTATTATATACTGGTACAAGTTTGATGGTGTGATGTGATCTGTGATAAAAACTATCATCACTGAAAAATTTCAAGGCAAGTGTATAACATTTATAACGTCTAGATTTCTAGCTTATCAGTCACCACTGATCAGTTCAGTGATCGATCACAATCACAATGGCAAAAAACAACAGTGACAGTGAAAAGCTTCCTACAAAATCGTTTACTGCTGGACTATAAATATGACTATAAATATGAACTCAAAGAGCTGCAAATGAATCTTACCCAACGTGAAACACAAGTGAGCAGTTTAAACGATGCATTGAATGAGAAAGATACACAGATCAAGAATCAAAGAGAAAGGATTAGTGAATTAGAAAATAATCTTTTGGAGCGGAACAAAAAGATAACTGACCTGAGAAATGAGTACCAGTTAAAGAAAGATGACCGAGACGCCAGCGTGGGAGTGGAGCAAAAAAAATTGAACAAGAAAATGGACTGGATAATTGGATGTCTGAGTCAATTGGGACTTTCAGAGAATGTTCCTTCAGACCAGGATAATGAACAAGAAAATAAATTAAATTTGATTAGGTCTGTAATGGCATATGAAGAGCTTTCAGTAGAGCTTACGGAAGTTTTTCAGAAATGGAGTAATAAATTGACGAATGACCTGAGTGAAATTGAAGGTGACGGATTGATCCAGCCATCTGACTTAAGAAAAACTAGGCGTTTGTATTCTGAAGTAACTAGTTCCAATGGACATGTACCGTCTGGAAGTCACTTTCCTCATTTGAAATCGACTTGCATTTCATCATCACCAATCCCAATTCAGCCACGAACTCAACCCCCCCATTCAATCCCCATCACCATCATCCCCAACTTCAGAAGAGAGTGAACATGATATCTCGCCATGTTCTGTTAATACTCGTGTAAATGAAGATATCATCAACGAAAACCACAAGACTCTAGAAAAATTGATCAAGAAGAAACCGAAAGCAGCTGCTACAAAGAAGCAGAAGAGTCATGGACTTTCTTGCAAATTTTGCCCAGCGTCGTTTCCGGTGCCAAGTGCGCTACAGCATCACATAACATCAAAACACCCCAACTGTCCCAGCACAGTTTCGAAGCGAAAATAGCATTGCCACCATCATCAACTGAACAGCGTATTCCAGAAGCAACAAAGAAAAACAAGACCATGAGCTTTTGTTGTCCACAGCGTAAAACAGCGTTTCATTATTTGGCTCAACTTAATATGCATGTGAAAAAGAAGCATCATGATGATCAGGCTCTTGTAACAGAGAATCAAGACGAAATCACAATTAAAAAGGAAGTGGAAATGTCGTCAGATTCAGATACTCCAACCGAGTCGCTTCAGGAAAATCAACACAAAACCCAGACAGCAAATTGTCATGATGACGATCAAGCTCCTGTACCTCCAGTGCTTCCAACAGAGAATCAAGAAAGTTCGATTGAAAAGGAAATCTTCCACAAGAAGGCTGGAAACAAAGTATGCTCTTGCACTAAAAAGTTTAAATCTGCAGCCGACCTAAACCGTCATCTCACCCAATTAAACAAGAAGAAAGTTTATGAATGCGTTAGTTGCCCATCAAGATTTGCTAACGTAACCCAGCTCCAAACTCACAACAATAAAAAGCATTCAACAACTACGAAACTTAACCTTAGGGTGAACAACGATGATGATGATGGTGCCATGGATGTTTCGAATGTCGGTGACCAGACCAGATGACCGTGTACCAATGGCACCACCATCGCCACCAGAATCCACTAAGTCAAACAGCAACGACAATGCCGATGATTGACATTGACACTGGTAATGAGCCTCGAGAAAATGACGAGAATACCATGAGGGTATCACCGTGTCTCATGATGGTCAAGATGAAAGCAAGTTTAATTCAACCAATAAGGAAGGTGGAACTGACCCTAATGACGTTAATGAATTTGACGATAGCGATCAAGCTGACATAGAACGTCTTCGTAGCCCTGAACAAAACCCACTAACATGTCGCTGGTGCCCGTTAACTTTTAGTGTCGAGTCCGCCGCTCAAGCTCACGCCAAAAGCGTTCATGAAAGACATTTGGCGATTGCTGTGAAAGCAGAAAATGGAGGAAACTTTGCGTGCAAAAGTTGTTTTCAAACTTTTGAAACTGAACAAGAACTGAGCCAACATTTAAAAACAAACCATTTGACAAAAATGTAGAAATATAAATACATTTTATAAAACATTTTTCTACTACGAACAAGAGCCGCTGTGCGGTTAATTAAAAGTGGGCCGTTAATTGAAATTGTTAATTGTATACAAATCGATAAATAGTAACATAGACAAAGACAACTGACAACAAAAACCCACAAAAAACACGAGGTTGTGTTCAGAGTTTTGAATGAGGTCTAGCAAGGGATTAGGTATAGGTTTAGTGTAAGTTTTCGTATATGGCTTAGTAAGGGGCTAAGCATAATGGTTTAGCATGGGGCTTCCTGTGTGTAATAATACCAATCTATATTTACATTTGTTTTTTTTTGCAATCCGTACAAAATGTATCCCCTATGCTTAACTTGAATGGGTGTAGTATTAGTTTTAATATTAGGTTTTAGCATTTTATATTGGGGTTTGTCATTGAGTTTAGCATAGGGTTTGGGTTTAGCATGTTATAAAAGGGTTTAGCATACGGTTTAGCATGTTATATTAGGGTTAAGCATAGGGTTTAGCATAGGGTTTAGAATGTTATATTAGGGTTAAGCATGGGATTTAGCAATGAGTTAAGTATGTTATATTAGGGTTAAGCATGGGGTTTAGCATAGGGTTTAGCATGTTATATTAGGGTTTAGCATAGGGTATAACGTATTATATTAGGGTTTAGCATGTTATATTAGGATTTAGCATGGGGTTTAGCAAGTGTAACAAAGTTGACACTTTTTGTCCAGACTTATTATATATTGTATTATAAATTATAAATACAAATTTCACCCATAATGATTTTTGGCTTTGGTTCTTGGCTAATTTTTGGTAACGGGCATTTGTTCCTCCAGAGGTGAAAACTGACCAGAATGGAAAAATCGTTGGCAGTTTCAAAGTTTCAGTCTTCATCAAAAGGAGGAATGCTTATCATAATTACAATTAAATATTGTTAACTGACTGGTCCTTTAATGATCAATGACTAACTCCTAGCATAACTATATAAACTCTTTTATTTATAAAAACTTAAGTTCGTAATTATTTACCAACAGTCAAAAGATTTTTTATTGGACGCTTACAACCAAAAACATCAGATGCAATGCAACACATGGGTATACATATATCATGCACGAATACCAATGCCAGTCTCTTTCAGTGATCATTAAACATATTATCGAAATAGAAAGCAAACGAGTTCGAAAAATCTGTTTTTTAGTCGCTGTCGCTTTTTACAACAAGACGAGTATAGTCACTATAATGTGAGCGGACTCATCGTTTTGAGATATTTCTTGTCGCATATATTGACTGGACTGTTTTGTGAGTATATATTTAGTTAATTGTAATGGTTAAATCTATTTAATGGAATATCATCTTTACGGTACATAATATACAGTCCGTTATGTATATTTGTTTCTGATCGACTAAAAAAGTTCGACAGTATATATGTTCGACTGCTAAAGGTCAACTAAAAAAATTCAATAATGAAGCAGTCGATTATGTACAATTCCACAATAAAAAAAGTTCGACTAACAAATTTCGTCTCCATATAATCGATTAAGATGAAGGTATACTAAAAAGAAGTCGACTCTATTATGGCATCCCGGAATGTGAGCTGACTCATCGTTTTGAGATATTTTTAGTCGTATGTTGACTGGACTGTTCGATGGTGTGTGTGTGCATGCTTATCCTCTTGCATTTGCATTTCTCCACTCGTATTATTGACTACTCTTCACCTTGACTTTGGACTTGGCTTAGTTGATTGCATTTGTGCATGCTGCACAATTCGTGCGTAATTCGCACTCCGACGATATTGCACACACATTTGACATACTAACTCAAATTGTTGTTAAGCCTAACTTTGTTGTAACCACGCAAAAGTATCACAATGCCCCAACTGAACTATAACAAATGCATTTCAGTTTCAATTGATCTGCTTTTTTGGCAAAGTTCATATTTAAAATGCTACTCAGCGTCAGTTCAATTCCAATTTAAAAATTAAATTATTTTTTTAATGTTAGAATTTAATTTAATGTGTGTGAGTTCATTTATTTTTTAGTTTTGAAAACCGAGAAGTTCACATTGAATAAAACTAATAGTTAGAAAAACCATGATGAAGCATACCAAAAAACGGCATACAAGGGAGAAATAAAAGTCAGTGCGGCCACTAGT
>JAQFZH010000749.1:0-27800 GCA_034695485.1 Entomobrya nivalis
TTACATTTCATTTTCATTCACCCACTCTCCATCTTTTACCAAGCTAATAAATTGTCCTTTGTTTTGATTGAAATATGCCTTTAATGTTCCCTTCTCACACCATTCCATCGCAATGAATAATTCTCCATTTACCACATTCTTCGTACAAACACCCAAAAATTCGACGATTCCTGGATGCTTTCCTAAATGCATTATAATCTGACATTCCTCCAGTGCATTTCTCATAACCATATCGTTTCCATGGCCATTTTTTATCGTTTTAATAGCAACCGTTCTTCCATCCGGTTGATAACGCCCTTTATACAACACAGTATACTCTCCAGCACCAATCATCAATTTTTCTTTGTTACAATTTACATCTCCAATATTTATGTCAGTCCGAGGAATTTCATGACATTCTGAAAAAAATGTACACAACTCTTTTAATCCGGTAGCTCGTCGGGTAGAAATACTTTGACCCGTTGGACTACTGGCATTCTGTTGATCTTGAAGTCTTTTGAAGCTGAACGTTTGCATATGCGCCCTAATTCGTCGTTTCTTTCTCATTCGCAATACAAGAAAAACAAGTAGCATCACCAAAATAGCAAAGACGATAGATGCTGCTACGCCAATAATTGTCAGTACACGATCCTTGGAAACAATAGATAATTTATGTATTGTTGAATTCATTTCGCTTATATTCCTTCCCATGCAATATGAACATCTACGAATAGAATGAATAAGTTCGTTCGGATCCCCAGACTCTTTAGAATATTCCCAGATTCTAGCGGATTCATGCTTGTCGTTCCATAACTGTGACTGTTGGGGTATAACGATGCGTACTGCACTTCCTTGACAATTCTTTTGCGTGAATAATTCCAAACAGAAGATTGTATTTTCCTGTGTTGGATTATTACGAATAACATTTATTTCGAACCAGATTAGATCTTTATTATCTTTAGGAATTGGAGCAAAAGGTTTATCCACACAACTGTCAGTTTTTATTTGCGTTTCCAAGTTTACGTTTAACGGTACTTGCTTGGTTTCAATTTGGTAATGAATTTTAAAATTAATACTTAATTCACACGTATCTTCCAGTAAATTCGTCCCGTCATGGTCATTTGGTACACAAGCTTGAAAGGCTTTGGGGTAAAAATTGAATTTCTGGAGCTTGTCTGCTCTTTCGTCTACTTTTTTAACCTTCTTTTCTAATTTTAAATAAAATATTCTTGACACATTGAAATACTGTAGATATGCACCCGTATGCTCGTTACTATTCTGATTACAAGAAACAGTTTCATAAGCTTGAAAGCAGTTTGAACTCTCTGGAAGATTGAGTTCAAACCGTGATGGTCCGTAAGGATTATCAGTATTTTTGTCTTCATCTGGATTTTTGTTTTCCATGCATTGAGACACTAGGTTTATAGTGCGAGTTTCACCTGTATGTTATAATGTGAAATCATTTCTTACAATATAGCGCAAAAAATGTTGATTAGTATTATTGCAAGTGATTTTACTTAGCTCACCTGGAAGCATATGTTGACTCTTATGAGATGTTGTTCCATAAAGTACTGCTGTTGTAGGAGCAAACGTGAGAAAAAAATGCACACACAATGTAAATGTTAACATTTCAAAAATAATAATTTTTATCAGAAATCAATTTTTAATCAAGCAGGTTTTTACTTTATTTCACATTATCATAGTAAGTGTTTACTATTTGTCACAGTTTTTAAGTCTTTGTACATTTTGTACATTTCCTCGAGAGTGCTTTTTCTTAATACCTAATTTCCTGTCAATGTGGTTATATGGTTTTGAGAAGACGTTTTTACAATAATTTCTTGCGTGCTTTATCATTACTCATTCAAAAAATTGTATGGTTAGCTACTTATTGTATGCGTCTATTATATGTATTATAGAGTACGACTTGCAGTAATGGGATTTTTTAAAACATTTTGGACCAGTATTAGTATTGTTTATGATTTCTTATGAATTTATTGGTTATAACGGATTTTTTTTGGACTCAATAAAATACTTCGTTTTGCTGTTTTTGTATTTTTGCTATGACTCATGATAAATGTCTACTATAAAAACTGTCCAAGTAAATTGCAACTTTTATGCTACTACAATACATGTATTATAGATGTGTAGGTGTTCAATTGGTACAAATAAAATTGAACTTATGTATTTAATGTCAATTAGCCAAATTGGATATAATAGGTAGATTATACTTAGACTAGCAGCGGTCGAATTAAGGCAACGGTATTTCATACTACATCTTTTCACAGTACATCATTTCGTTTCATACTACATCCCCTTAAATTTTCTTCTATCAAGTCAGGTTAGGTTAGGCTAAGTTAGGTTATGACCAGTTAGGTTAGGTTCGGTTTGGTTAGGTTAGAAAACCTTTTCAAATAGTAACCTAACCTAATATTTGAAAAGGTTTTCTAACCTAACCAAACCGAACCTAACCTAACCTGATTATACGAAGTATATTCATTAAAGAAGTGGATGTAGTATGGAATGATGTAGTATGAAATACCGTTGCCTTAATTCGACCCTAGCAGCAATTAATTGGTATCATGAATTAAGTGTCATAATGAACCTTGGTCACAATTAATACACTGGTTTACTCAAAGAATTGTCCATGAATTTGCTTTGCACGCATATCAAAAAGATAACCATAATTTGCCCGACAAACTAAAAAAGGGAAATAAAATTAATTACTTTCCCTATTTTAGTGACCTTATAGAGACGGGCTTCAATAAGCTATTGCAAATCATTTAAATATAAAAGTTTACCTGTATTAGGGTACCAATCGTTATTGGAAACACACTAGCTCTAATGGCAGCATAATCAGTAGTGCACCAAAAGTTTATTAGGTTGAGTTGACTATGGCTTAGCTTTTGAGAGACATGTTGACAATTTATCATTTTAATCAAGGATGACATCTGAAATTAAAGTAATGGTAATTAATCAATTAATATTACGTCATGAATTTTTTACTATGTCAAAGATAATACATACGTGATACGAAAAGTGGGCTCCAAGTCCAAAACTCAACAGAAGATTCATAAAGGCAAACTCCAACTCATAAAACCTTTCACCCCACGGCATTGGTATAAAAATTCTATCCAAACCAATCGAATAGTACAATATATTCCATAAACAGTATGAGAGTAACGAATAACCATGCCCCTTACTAAACGACCTTGACAACTTTACAATAGCTTGATATTGGTAAATATGTTTAATTCTTGACATCGGTAAAGTATTATTACGTGGCCAGATGTCCTTGTCAACGCTACACTTGAAGACATAGCTTACAGTCCACAAAGTGACTATTCCAACTGCAAAGAAAAACCCTGCGTATATATCACGTAAATTTCCGAGGATTTCCAGAAATAAACGGATGACAACAAAGCAGATGTTAAATGATGTATTTTCCGAGATTTCGGGGAATCTTTTGTCTTTGGTAGGAGGATTTGTTTGCCATAAGAGCTGTGAATATGCCTCCTGCAGTGTCTGAGTATAGTCGAATTTCATGTTCCAATAAATATAGAAATTTAACAAAGATACTACTGTTATGCAAATACCCGCACCATACAGAAAACAAGATGAAAATATCTAAAATGTAAGTCATATATAACAATGAATGACCAAAAGTGTAAGTTTAATTAATTCAAAATTGTTTTTAAGACTCACAATTGCTGTGTATCCTTTTAAATTACAATTAACTTGTCTCGTTGAGTATAAATGTAGTTGATTTAGAAAATTGAGTATTTGCCATCCTTTGAAAGTTTGAACGTACAAAATGGCTAATGTGAAATTGACAAGTGCGGCTGACTCCATTATACGTACGTACGAAAGTGGACTTCCGCTTTGAGTTCGAGAGACCTGTAAAAGATCCGTCCATCTTTCGCAAGTTCTTTGTACAATAATATAAGCATATAGTAGTGACAGTGTGTAGCAGATAATCTACAAAATAGTAAACAGTTAAACCTTCATATCTTTTATTCATTGAAAGTATTTTAAAACTTACTCTTTGAGGCCACCATATTGTTAGTTTAAATTTTCCACTACTTTCCTTACTAAATTTGAAGGGTGTACAGCAAGTGTAATATGCAAACTTGTAATATACTTCCATCATAGCTGTATATTGTGGACAAATATTGCCTCTTTTACTCGTTTTTGATTGTATATTTAGGGGAAATACTAAACTGTTTTGGTTGTTTGGGTAACAGAATAATGCCCTATGCCACATCATAAATAAATTGGCTAATCGTGGAGAATTGCTGCTAATTAAAATTTACTCCAAAATTCGCGACTGAATCAATACATAAAGAAAACTATTCAATTTTTATGTAAACATCCTGTATGACACGAAAACAGTGTTACTATTTTTCGGATTGACCTAGGAGCGTACTCTGCACCGATATTAAGAAAATGACCATCAAGTGTCCAACGAACTGTAAAAAAGTTCATAATTGTCAATTATTTTTTTATCATGACTGACCATTCAATTCACCGTATTATGTATGTATTTACGCAGTTGTCCAGTAAGTGCTATATTTACATACCTGTACTAACGATGACAACGTAACCGGAAAAACATTCGCTCTCACTGTGCAGAAACTATTTGAGCACCAATACATGATTAAAATTAATTGATTGTGGGTGAGTAATTCTTTTCGTTGGTGTTTTGAATCCGCCAGCACTATAATCGATGACATCTACAAACAATTGTTAGACTCATTAGTGAAGCCATTCGTATTTTTAATGAATAACATTATTGTATCCAAAATAATTGTGTAATCTAACCTTTCGTGAGAAACTTACTCCCAGAGCATAAACCAACACAAAAGTAAACACAAATTGCAAATGAAAAAATTGCTCTCCTGCTGACAACGTAACTATTGAATGCAACTTTGTGGAATAGTAAACAAGATAATTGATAAAGAAGCAGAAGAGTGCAGACCCATGAGCTTTTTCAAACAGTCTTGTTAAACGGCATATTTTTCGATATTTCTTTCGTATTAATTGTTCCCTGATTTTATCTGAATCAGTCTCAAGAAAGTTTAGACTAATCAGCCATAAAGGAAACATTGCAACGATGAACGCAACTCCAGTAAAAACATCTCTCAAATTTACAATCGTGTACACAAACAGCATAAAACTCATCATAGAAATTTGCGTGCCGGTCAAATCAGTTCTGTTGTTGTAGGATCCGGCTCCTGAATGACGCCAGTAAATTAAGTAGTTTGCGCTATCTAGGAGCTCTTCATAAGGAAGTGAGGTGCTGTACATTATGAAGTAGTCCATAAGCGTGATCAAGGTTACGCTGAGGGCAGTTACTTTCACGAAAAACGGGGACATAATCTGGAATTCAAAATTTGGAAAATGCTATTTAAAAAATTCACTCGATGTTGGCATGGTAAATGTTTTTTTTTACCAGTTTTAACATTGCTCCACAATTATCAGTGTTGCTATATTTTTCACTATATCTTTCCACATTGTTTACGAATTTCAGCATTTGTGGACCATTAAAACTTTGTGAATATGTAAGAACAACGGCATAGAAGATGTATGATATTGATTCGATAGCAGATAAGTACAACATGGGATTCCCTTTCGTGCTCCGACTTTCAGCGATGAGAATAGCAAACCCTTCATGAAATCGTTGGATGATTACATAAATGTACAGAATAGAGAAAGTGTGACAGATAACCTGAAAAATCACAATACTACTTGCTACTTTGCCATACTTTTATGAATAGTTGATAGTGTATTAAATATACAAGGATTTTTTATTTGATCAAACCTTTTGTAAATTGTTACCATAGATTTTGAAGCGTTTTCCTCCGGAATTTTGTTGCTTCTTTAGAACTCTGTATGGGACACAGCACAAGTAATAAGCGAATGTATAATACGTTCGTATTGCTAAAGTGTGCATTGTTTTAAAAAATGGATATGCCTTGAAGTGAACTTTTTAGTGTTGAAACGACCACATAAAAGTTCATATTCGGTGCTAAATATGACATCGGTGATATGAAAATATTCCTCGGAATACTCTGTATTTGCCCTTGAAAAGAAAGATGCAATTTATTTGATAGAGTATGATTGAACCATAAAAAGCGGAAACGCCCTGTGACGACGCTATTTGGTCTGGAAACTCTTGGAAAAAATTCTTTGTGATGTTTGAATCTTGATATAAATTAGCTTTGCTGTGTAATGTATGAATTTTATTGCATGTTTAATTTCAAATATAAATTTATCAATCACTTTAGACTATAATTTATTTTAAATGGGCAAACGATTTCTATCAATTAAAAAAAGTGATTTACTTTCACTAAATGACAATGAGCTTTTTAAACTGGTTCACCTTGATCTGCCCATTTGCTTTGTACCGCAATAAGGAAAATTACCATCAATTCACCAAGAAACTGAAAAAAATCAAAAGCAAGAGCGATTTTAATGCATAATTTGATATACTTAAATCTTTTATTTTATAAATCAAAGTCCTTATAGCGAGTCATATTTTTCTGTCATTTACACACACCTGCACTAATGAAGTCCATGTCACAGGAAAGATATTGGCTCTCAGCTTGCAAAAACCATTCGAGTACCAATATGTAATTAAAACGATTTGGTTGTGGGAAAGCATTCGTGATGCTTTGTATATTCGCGACGAATTCGTCAAAGCTTTTATGGAGGACATCTGCTGAAAATATGTTAAAATTAACAAATCTTGTCACAATATTTAGTTTATTTTAACTCTTGAGAAACTTGAGATACATTACCTTTCTTGAGAAACTTGCTCCAAGAGAGTAAACCAGTGCAAACAAAATTAGAAACTGCAAATGATATAATTTTGCTCCAGGTGGGTATTCAATTATCTTATGAAACTTTGTAGAGTAGTACAGCAGGTTGTTGAAAAAGAAGCAAAACAATGCAGAGCCATGTGCTTGGTTAAACAGTCTTGTTAATTTTGCAATCTGGCGATATCTAATCATTACTCGTTTCTTGCTCATACTGCGTCCAATTTCCTTAAAGTTTACACCTATAACCCATAAAGGTAGTATTGAAACAATGAAAGCGAATCCACAGTAAATGTCTCTTAAAGTAGCGATTGTGTAAATGCCCAACGAGAAAGTTACAATTGAAAATTGTTCATAGTTTAAAAATGCATTGTTATAGGCTCCCACTTCGGAATTTTTCCAATAAAAAATGTAATATGCTGAATCCAGAAGATCTCTTGCGGAATATTGCATCCGGTAAAGGATCATGTAGTCTAGAATTGCGATTCCAGTGAGGCATACCACAACTCCTTTTGTAAAGACACGTGAAAATAGCTGCAGTGGGTAAAAATATTTATGGCATTGCTATGTTAGTATGATAGATGTAACAGTAGTTTAATCAATTAAATTTATGAAATACCAATTTGAATATTCCATTGAAAGTAATCGGGTTACGATTTCTTGCACTGTGTCGTTCCACATTGTTTAAAAAAATTAGCTGTTGTGCACCTTTAAAAGTCTGCGAAAAAGTTAGACAAGTTGCATACACAATGTATGAAGATGATTCAATGACTGACAAGTAAAACAAAGGATTTGTTTTTATTCCACGATTTTTAGCAATGAGTATAGTAAACTTGTTGTAAAATCGGTTAATCGAGATGTAAATGTAGAGACAAGAAAATATGTGGCAAATGACCTGAAACATTATAAACTTACAGTAAGTCGTGATTCTCCAAAAAAAATATCTTTAAATGGAATGTATTTCCAGTTTACACACCTTTTGTATCGTATTGCTATAAATTGAAAAGTAATGTCGTTCAAATTTTTGATCATGAACCCTTCGTATTCGGTATGGAATACAGCACAAGTAGTAAGCAAACGTATAATACATTTCTACTGCAATGTTGTACATTTTGTTTTAAAGCTTGAGAGAATGCCAAGGGTGAAGGCAGAATGTGCATACCGGCCGAATCGAATTTATCACTTAATTGGGAAAATTAATTAATTAAAAAAAATGGGGTTGGAACAATAGAAAATGTAACTCATGTTCAATTCACTTATTTGAAGGATACACTTATGGCAATAAATAAAAATATAGTACATCAAGCCGCCATTTGTACACAAAAAGGATTTTAGTCAGTAAATATAATATAATATAATCAATTAATTCAACAATGTAAAATTTCTTCTCCGTTAGCGATCCATTTGAGTTTTGGCACGTGGAGATTTTTATCACGCTTTACTCTTTGTTTTCTTAAAGGTGGGGTCTAAAACTCCTAAATAAAGTCCTAATCAGTTAATAGAACAACGATCAAGTATGTCGAATACTAGTAGACTTCATCGAAATTAAAATGTCAAATTAATTAATTTTTTAATTAATTATGACCCAAAATAATTCAAGTGTTCTTGTAATACTGGTAAGCTTATTCCTTGTACTTATGTAAGACCAGTTGCAAATAATGACAGGAAACAAATATCTATTAATATTATTTAATTTACAAATTTGTTTCTATAAAACCAGATTCAAAAATACATATATAATTTTACTTGTTTAATCTTAAGCCTTTGCGGCTAGTTTACTCTGCACTGAAATCAAGAAAATTACCATCGATTGGCCAACAAACTGAAAACAAAGAAAGGTCACCAAATGAAATTAAAAATGTAAAACTAAATAAAATTAAAGATTATTTTTGACAAATCAAAATGATTGCGTATACCTGTACTAAAGAGCCCCAGTTCACCGGGAAAAGGTAAGCTCTCATTGTGCAAAAGCTAGTTGAGTTCCAATGCGTTATCATGATTAACTGACTGTGGGAAAGTATCTCTTTATAATCTTGATGGCTTGTTGAATCCGCCAACACTTTAATTGATGTCGACATCTACAATAAGCCAGTTTATTGTATAAATACTACAACATTTTCAAATGAAAAGCAAGCAAAGCATCGTACAACAATTTAGTCATGTGAAACCCACTTTTCTGGAAAAGCTTGCTCCTAATGCGTATACCAACACAATAATAAATATAAATTGTAAATCGAAAAATCCTTGCCCCATTGATAAAGGAGCAATTATCCTATCCAATCTTGTCGAGTAGTACACAAGGTAATTGAAAAAGAAGCAAAACAGCGCAGACCCATGAGCCTTATCAAACAGCCTTGTCAACCGACACATCTGTCTATACCTTTTCAACAGTGCATTCTCTCCAGCATTTCCAGGGCCAATCTTATCAAAGTTTAAACTAATCAGCCATAAAGGGAGCATTGCTACAATGAAAGCAAAGCCAGTAAAAATATCTCTCAAATCCACAATAGTATCTGCAAGCAGTCGTAAACTTATCAGGGCAATTTGCACATAGCCCAAACTAGAACTGTCATAGCATCCGATCCCAGAACGGCGCCAGTAAACCATGTAACATCCGCCATCTAAAAGATCCCCCACCGGAAATGTCATGTCGTATATTATAAATTCGTCCATTATTGTAATAACTGTAACAATTGCAGCAACTACTTTAATGAAAGACGGAGTTAATACCTAAGAAAAATAATTGGAGCAATTACATATATCATTACAAGTTAGAAATATTGCTGTTTGGATAGTTACCAAGTTTAATAATATTCCCTTCGAGTTTAGTAAACCACAACTGAAATGATTTTCTTTGTATTTTTCCATTGCATTCAAATATTTTAACATTTCTACTCCTTTGAAACTTTGCGAGTATGTAAGCACAATGGCGTACACAACGTATGACACTGATTCAATCACATACAGATAAAACAAAGGATTCCCCTTTCTTCCCCGATTTTCTGCAATGAGTATTGTCACCTTTTGGTGAAATCGTTGGATAATTAAATAAATGTATATGAAAGAAAACACGTGACAGATGATCTAAATATACCCAGATTGAATATTAACCAATGAATATTGAAACTAAGCATGTAAAAGTTATTTTAATATAATATTAAAGTAAAGCTGGTGAAACCTTTTGCCATTTATTTTGTGAGATTTTGAAGCAATTTCTCCCAAGTTTCTCTTCTCGACGTACTCTGTACGGAACACAGCCCGTGTAATAAGCAACACTATAATACGTTTCTACTGCCGTAGTATTCATTGTTTTAATTGTTTTCAAAATTAATGTAATCTTGTTTCATTCTTTCGATAGGAAGATAAGAACAATTTTTTATTAAATTGTTTTCCTTCTAGTTGCACTGCACTGCATCGATGTAACAATGCACATAATCCAATAAATTTGTTAAATAAACCATAAAATAAGACGGAGAGTAAAATAAACAATTATCCATTAATATAATTTGGAAAATTTATTTGATATTTTTATTGCGTTCTTTTTGTAAATATTTATATTTAATCTATGACGTAGGTTGGACTGTGGTGTTGTAAGCAAATTAAAAATATGACCATCACTTGAGTGAAAAACTAGAAACAAGAATGATGTGGAAATAATTTTTATTCTAAAAGACATTTTATAAAAAGATTGAAGTTCTTAATTTACTGTACTTACTTGCGTCAAAGTAGAAAATGTGACTGGGAATAATTTAGCCTTTATTGCTGAAAAATTCTTGACTGTCCAATGAGTTATCAAAACAAACTGACTAGAACTTAATTTTTCCAAAGAATTTGTCAAGCTTGCCAATCGTTTTAGTGATGACATCTACAATAATAACAAAACTCATGAGTAAATAATTTTGATGATACAAGTTATTTATTTATTTTATTATCAAAAAAAATTAAAAAAGAAGATTGGACAACCTCATAAGAAAAATGAGCTCCAAGCCCATATACCACAGCAAAAGTGGAAATAAATTCCAATTCATAAATCCGTTTGCCCGTTGTTGCCTTTCGAGTCAAAGTGTCAATACTGGTGGAGCAGTGCATTAAGTAATTGAAAATGAAACAGAAGAGCACATCGCCATATCCATTGGTATACAACCTTGCAAGGTGGCATACTGACCGATATCGTTTCAAAATGGACGATTGTCCTTGCCGCTGCCAATTTGGTTCTCTTCTAAACTTTAAATTAAAATTAGATTGTCGTAAGCTACTGTATTTCTCTTCCTGAATTACCACTCTTCGAAAATCCAAGCTGATAAGCCATAATGGTAAGATTCCCGAAATTAGGAAAAAATCCAAGTAAATGTCCTTCACATCATTGACCGTGATAATTAGCTGGCGAAAAACCACAAATAAAAAGTCCGACAAACGGACTATTCCTGTAGTTGGGTCAAATGTTGAGTGACCAGATACGTTGCGTCCAAGAAAAATGTACTGAGCGTTTTCGTATAAGTCATCTATTGACAGTTGGAAGTCATAAAATATTAAATCATTTGATAACCCAGCGATTGTGATCAGTATGGCGATTGAAGTGAAAAATGCATGGGAGTCCATCTGAAAGTTTTCAATTTAAATCGATTAGCATATTAACCTTGATTATTGGTTCAGTCTAATCATTAAAATCTGAAAACCCACAAATTGGTGGAGCGAACTGTTCTTATAGTGTCCAATTTTCAAAGAATGCTTTTCCGAATAAATGTAAACTTGATTAAGAAATTTGAGGAGATCTTTTTGTTTGAAACATTGCGTGTAAGTTAGTATAATTGCTTCAAGAGCGTATGCAGCAGCTTCAATTAATTCCAAGTACATTGGAGGATTTACGTTTTCCATACTGTCGTGGGAAACCACTATCAAAAGCATGCTAAGCCGCTCAGTGAATCGGCGAAATGTGATGAAAATATGAATTGTAGATGTGACGCCATAAATGACCTGCTTAAAGCACGCATATTTTAGAGTTCATCATTAAAAAATATTTAATTTCAAAAAATTGATTGTTTTATCACATTTTGAAGGCTATTCCGACGAAGCGTGTACCTTCCACCCATTTCTGGATAGGTTTTCTCTATCACTTGAAAAGGCGAACAGCAAAGATAGTAAGCAAAGTTGAAATACGTTTTTAAAATGATAAGGTAATCAACACTTTTCCTTTCAAAATATTTCTCCATTTTAGAACTCCAATGTAATGTATTTTCTTGAACATTGAACGTAAATAAATCGTTTCTGTTAAAAAAATGCACAATTAGTAATTTCTTCTATAATGAGCTTTGTGGGAAGAAAAGTCATTTTTTTCTATAGATGTCACCGAACGTCTCTTCAAGTGCCCACAACGAATGTTCTATTATTGCTTAGTATGAACTATAATTATCGGAAAATACTCTGTTTTGAAAATATTATGAGCGAGCTTCGAGTGACCAATTAAATGAGAAAATTGCATCATGCATCAACGACAACACACTCATCCTTGGTAAACAGTAAACAACCATAATAACTGCACTTAACAAAGACAAAGTAGCAGAAAATATATTCTTTCACTTTACAAAAAAAATCGAGTGTCAAAATGTACTAATTAATTAATTGTAGAGGACTCGTATAACTTATAGTTTGATTAGAATCATCCAGAAACGGTGTCCTACTTATTAATGACTGTCGCATTCTAATAAATAAATTACGAAGTTCAATAGTTGTGAAAAAAATTGTACCGAAGTAAACCAATCTTCTCTGGGGACTGAGTTGAGCATTGATGTAGACGGTGACATGCATAAAACCTGTTAGGGGTAATGTGATACATTGAATTCCAACTGTATTTATACCTTTTAGTCTGTGCCTCTTAGAGGAAAAGATATGTAAACTGTACTTATCTTATCTTTCCCTCCAAGCTGTGCCTTCTTCATTGTCACAAATGAGTCCTGCCGTTGGTGATACTGGAGGACGTAGACGAGATGACTTGGAACGCGTTAGAGAAGGAACGGAACACCAAGCTGTAACCTTAGTAAAAAAATATTCAGAACTAAATGTCGATAGGAATGAAATGAACCACAATTTTTGTGAAACAGTTCATCTTATTGGACTTTTCTAAGCTATCCCCTCAAACTCATCACTATCTTTTCAAAAACTAAAACTGCAGGCACCGCCAAGACCAAAGAAGATGAGACTACTGCAGAGATTCGTGGAACAACCTATTGAACTTTGATTATGATCATGATGATGATTGATAATGATGTTTATGGGCGAAGAATGAAATGAACGCGAATCTAAATCAGACTATGTGACCGCCGTGATCGTCATCGAAGAAAACTTTACAAAGACAATATCTCACATGAAAATAAACAATTTTATTTAACCATAATTTGTAAAAATGTAACACATTTAACTTTACAATAGGTTATAGTAAAGACGATTTTATACACTTAACGTTAACTTAATTTTAAGATTCACTTTTAATATACTTATTCTACTTATTTTTGTGTTTCACAAAAAGTAATTTAGTTGCATACAATTAAGATTGATTAAACAATTTTCTTCAAATTTTACTATTGCTGTTTCTTATTCTTACTATCCTTCTTCGGATCCTTCCTTCGTAACGGTTTATTTGAAATTCCAGTGGACGAAGTCCTGGTCGAAACTGGGAATCGTTTTCCTGCAGCAGGAGAGTGTTGACTTTTGCCCCCACGCAGAGCAGCCGGTGACTTACTTCTACCTCTTAGAGAAGTTTTAGATTTTCCTGACCCCTTCGCCCCAGGCAGAGACTTTTTCGTTTTCCCATCAAGCTTTTCTTTTAATTTACTCAGCCGTTTTTTATTGTACAAAAACTCAATAGGGTCTTGCACTTTTTCAGGCGCCTTCGTTTTGTTTACGAGAGGCTGTCGCTGCGCACGTGCGTACGGACTTGTGACACCAGATGCGGCAGATGGTACGAATGCAACATGGTGCTTGGATGCTTCGTCCTCATGGTGCTTCTCAGGATGAAGATGACTTGCATGAGGATGACCTGGATGATGATGACCTTCCCCAGCACCGTCTTCATGGTGTAATGTTGATACAGTAGGTTGAGCCGCTTTTCTCCTTTTCATTGCGTCGTCTTTTGCACCAGGAGCTTGTTGATAGTCGTCGCCCAAATCATAAATATTCTTTTGTCTGGCTCGCTGTGGACTGAAAATGCAGTCAGACTCTCCATTTGGATCGTAGGTCACTTCAACATAGGCCTTGAGTAGTTTCCAGAAATCATTGTAAATTGTTGCGAGATGGATAAGATCCCTGCTGTGAATCTCCAACACTTCGGTGATTACCTCGGCGCGGTATGATTTCCGGTACCATTCGTTGTGGAAGAGGCAGGGAAGCTTGCCAAAGACATCGCCTACAAGATACACTTTCTTCAGTTCTTGAGCGGGAGAGTCGCTTGCCATAATGCCAGAAACGTGACCACGGAATACAATGAACATGGAGCTGCCCAAATCCCCTTCCTTGACAATGCATACTCCAGGAAGATACAAGGAATGTGTGACGCGGGCACCAATTTGACGGAGAAAAGTGGGATTATTGATGTTGAGTAGAGTCACTTGTTTCAAGACGTCTATGTACAAAGCGTTGCAAATTTCTATGCGGAGGGTTGTGGGGAGGACGGAGGTGACTTCGTGGTACATGCGACCTCGACACTTTTGCCAGAGAACGTTGAAGTAGATGTTGGCTTGCCCTTGACGGATTTCAGATAAGCCGACGTTATTTAGATATTTCTGAAAACGAAATACAAAGTCAGCAAATTAGAAATGTGTCTCCATACAGAATGTATTTTTTTAAATTGCCAACTCACCAGAAGTAATTTCACTTGGTACAAATATTCACGATGTGCCTTTGTAATGGAAGTCATTCCAGCAGTGAAACTGGATAGAATAATGGAGAGTATAAATGCACCCGTGAAGAAGCACACAATCCCGACAATCATTTCAGGAACATTTTGAGGGACGATATCCCCAAAGCCAGTTGTTGAGACTACAGTCACTACCCAGTACAACGAACGCAACCACCATTTCCATCGCTGCATCCTCTCATCAAGGTTATCCTCAATTTCATTGGATGACGCAACTGATTTATATGATGCAATAAAAAAATATTAAATACTCAAGCCGGACTAGTGGTTAATTTATTTGTACCAAAATGCTCAGTCAACTTACATTCATAAGTCCACGTATATGTATCCAATTCTTCAAAGTTTCCAGGAGAGATCTCGTGTAAAGTTTGACATGGTGTAAAATTGGGCTGATCGTGACAATTGGAGATTTTGTAAAAAATGCAAGCAATGTAGTGGGCCATTAAAATAAAAGAAGACACGGACAGTTGGATTTTCAATCGAAATGGGCTGACGGAGAGATCATCTTTCTTTTTCATGTAGAATGTATAGTAGCGATACTGCAAACAAAAAGCATCTTAATTTAACCTTATTGCCAATGTTATACTAGCTTGTTAGAAATTCGCAAAAAAGATCATACCAGTCGGATGCTCCTTGTAATCAAAATGATCTCTTCCGTAGTGTAAGGCACCAGTCCAGGAACAGAAGCAACCAAATCCAACCACATTCCATCCCACGAGAACATATAGTTCAGTACAATCGCAAGAAAGTCCTTAACGTACAAGCCGTGTTCATTTTGGTATGGTGTTATCAAGTTGACAAAAATGTAGGTTAGGAGAAAGTACTCAATGTCGTTTGTAAATATGTGAATGTAGTATTGAATCCTTTCATCCTCATTTTTTGGTACAAAGGAATGCTTGTCTTTTCTCAGGATTGGCAGTAAAGGGCTAATGCAATATTCATACATGGCTAAAGCAGGGGAGATGAGACACAAGAGGAAAATGCAGGTAAAGTAGAACTTGATAAGGCCACAGTTGGGATGAACGAGAGGTGGAAAGATGTGATATTTCCCAGTATGTCTAGATCAAGTTGTAAAAACAGAATAATAAATATATATTTTAAACTAAAGATTAGATCTGTACACAAAGTAAAATTACATACTTGTTTCGACGGCCCACGAAGTAGAGAAGTGGCAAGCCATCATCATCCGTTCCGGAAGAAATAAATCTGTTGATGGAATGAGCGATGGCACTCTTCACACTGCTTTTTATCCAATCACCAGCCTCCTCTTCGTTCAAATTCTCCTTTCCACTGACAACAGTTTTGATCTCGTTGGTCCTCGCTTGTAAAAGGTCAATTTGCCTGTCTCTCTCATCCCCCGTGAGTTCCTTCAGCCGATCAATCATTTCATAGATTTTGTATTCAAAGTAGTCGTAGTCCCCGTTGTGGAGAAGTGTACTGAGAATGTTCTTGACCTTCGGATACCGTTCAATTAATGCATCAAAGTCCTTCCGGGAAATGACAAAAGCTTCGACATTTGTAGCTGCAATGGCGGAATATCTTCTGGGGGAGTAGGTAAGCATGGAACTTTCACCAAAGGTTTCATAACGACCCAAAGTACAGCCATAACTGAGTCGCTTGTCGGTTATCCAAACTTTCCCAGTGACAATGATGTGCATCTCGTATTCCAGATTTCCGAACTTCATTAGCCGCTCTCCTTTGAGGTAATGGAGCTTTTTGAGATAGAGACAAAGTGTGCGGAGAACGTTCGGGGTGAAGTCACGGAATACAGCAACTTTTCGGAGTGTCTCTCCCACATAGCTGCGAAATACATCGGATTCGAGGGATGGGTGAAGGTCGTTGAATAATTTGCCTGGTTGGAGGCCTTTTGATCGCTTCCACATGTTATTTAGGTGGTCGTGTACAGTTCTAAATGGAAAAAGGGTTCATGCAATAGTTGGTAGTGGGTATTGTGAAATGGTACACAAAAAGATGGCATGGATAATGGGTACACTTACGTTGTCAATCTACGACTAATCTTTTCCTTCTGCAGGATTTTAATCAAAGTCCTTAAAGTTTCCGTGTAACGAGCTCTTATTTCATCGGAGTCTACCTCAGCAGCAGTCATGTCAGCAATGACACAACGCATGAACACGAAACCAAATACTGACATAAGGATCAAAAGCATAAGCTCCGATGGATTCAAAGTACTGAAAAAAAAACATTTTAAAAAACTATAAAGTTTGGAAACAACAAACATCAAATGCACAGCCAGATTAATTCATAAATGTATTTTCTTACATCATGTCTCCAAACCCGATGACCAATAACACTTGAGACACATAATACAGGCCAAATATCCATCTATTCATGACATCAGCTAAAATCTCTTCCGTTTTCACTTCATTACCTATTTCAAGCCACAACATAAAATATTACTAAAACTTACAATAAGAAGATAATTATAGATTAATAAGCGTTTATGTGAATTGTGAATCAATCAATTTATAATTTCGTACCACGGAATTTCTTATTTGCCCAATGATCCAAACTGCAAGCTGGCAAGCGATACTGATCTCCCTCCTTCCAATCGTTGGCTTCCCAAGGACAAGCAATATATAAGGCTACTGCACCCACAATCGAACAAACAATCAGTGTAAGAGATACGAAGAGAAAGAACCTGCAAAGCACATAATTACACATACTCAAATTATTATAAGTATAGCTATGGTTCAAAAATTAAATATGGTATAATTTTTGCAGTTGAAACTTACAAAATTGTTGTCCGCTGAACAAATATACCGTGCACAATGGAGAAGATTTGTGGAATGCGCTTCACCTTGTTTTTTTAATGACAAATTATAGTTTTATGTAATTTAGAACAATTATATATCATTTTGTGATTTATAACTGACCAATCCTTAACACTTTAATGAAGTTAAATCAATTAATCAATCAAACCTGAAGGAATCTTATCCACCTGAACTTAGTGTACCAACTAGCCCCAATTCCATATCCTAACAAGTTAGTTTTCCCATACGCAAACGTCACTAGCTCCACTGGAGTACAAAATATGACGTCCGTGAAAAAACTTCCCTCAAACATATAAACCCCAGCAGTTTTCAAAGGATGGCTAATCAATAAGCCTGTTTTAGTCTGATAGTATCCCCAGTGCATCTTGATGTAAATGTCCACATAGAAAAAGGTGTCCAATATCCACTGCCACAGCCTCAATGTTGGTGTTCTCAAATACATAAAAGTCTCCATAAACAAGAGCATAATGGTCATGCAGCTCACCAAACTCATCCAACAGGACCACCACTTTGCAAACTTGCCCACTGGATGTACAGTCCCATTTTCAAGAAACCACTTCATCACTTTCCCACCGGCAAACTCGTCGAAGAATTTGTCATATTCCACAAACTTCCTGCCACCCCTCCCCCGATTTTCTTTGGAAGGTCGAAAGTACACCCAACTGGGAATTTCAATGTGTGCGTCCGCATGCTGATCCCGTTCCAACTGAGAGTACTGATTGTACATGTCTTCAATCTCGTCGTGCCGAATGTCCTTTTCATCGTCAATCAAGTCCAATAGCTCAGTATCTTCTTCAAAGACTTCAAGGACGTTTTCATTTGTGATTTCATATACAAGGCAGTAGCTCAGTGTGCGGATTGTAAAGTGGCTGGGCTCGCCGAACAGAAGATCTCGGATTCCAAAGTGGGAGGAAGCTTCCAGAATGTGCTTGGGTTCCTTATAATTCTCATCATACACGCCAGCAGAGCCTTGTTGAATGATGTACATTGCTCGTCGCACCTCTCCTCTGTGGAGGAACATGACGTTGGGAGGAATCACAAAGCGACGCATGACATCGGCCATTTTGATGATGAACTTGGTATCAACTTTCTGTACACATGAATAAAAATAACTTTCGTCACATATTATTTTAAAAGATTTAAATGCTGCATTGCATTGTTTTTAAAACTAACCGAAAATAGCGGAATTCCATCAAACAAGACAACATTCTCCGTATACAAGTAATCGCTTTTCAAGTAATCCGGCGCATCAAAAAGGAAATGTTCTATACCATGCGGCAAATTAATCCCGTGTCTAACTTGATGCTGAAGTTCATAAAACTGTACCACTCGTCGTCTTAAGGCGTCTGGTAATCTGTAGTATTCCATAAACCTCTTAACTGCCACCAGCTTTTGCTGAAACTCCAATCTTGGCTTGACAATACAACTCAAGGCAGATGTAAGCACAGAGGTGTAGTAGCAAATGAGGAAGAATCCCACAAGAGTAAAAACAATGGCCCACGTCATTTCCAAAGGATTTTGAGGTGAAAAGTCTCCAAAACCGGCAGAGGTCAATGTGGCAGATGCGTAGTAAAAGGAAACCAGGTAGGGATTTTTGGTGGACAGCGATTTTACAGTGATACTATCGTCCACTTCTTCCGCGTCTTCACGTATGATGTAGGACCAAAGCCAGTTTACTTCTTTGGTGCAGTCACTGGAAGTTACTTTTCTGGAGTCATCAGTATCACTGAAAATAAGTATAGTAAAGATATATTAGCATAAAACTCGAAGTAAAATTAAATACACAAATTGAGCTTAATTGAGTTTACTTACGATTCGGGGTCATAACAAGCCTGAATGAAAACTGTGCAAGCGATGAAGTGAATCCCGTACACCAACACCAAACAAGTTTGCATCAGTCGAAACCACAACACATGCTTTGGATGCACGTTGTCCATGTAATTCAGATAACGAATCACTTTCCAAATTTTGGATGATTTGATAATCACATTAGCTTGTTGAACGTGATGACTATAATTCTGGAAGAAGGATAAGGGTAGAGCTAAAAAAAGAATACTATGTGTTAGATCTTAATTCGACATAAAAAACTTCTACTGTAAGCCTTTCCACTATATTATACTGACCCGACACCACATCCAGGTAAAATACCACGCTGTTCTTTTTCGTGTTCAGACCATCCCGAAACTTGTAGTAGAGACCTTCGACCGGAGCTCCTCCCAGAATCTCAACGATCACGTCCACGATATAGACCACATCGTTCACATATTCCACAACATTACCAGCTTTGCACACGTAAAATTCAATCTACAATAAAAGTAATTTTGGTTTGGAATACAATTTATTGCTGTTTTAGTTTCATTACAGTTCAAATGATAAATGATTATTTTTCTTACCAATGATGATGTATTAAATGCCAAACAATAAGGCCCGTAAAATCCATACATCAGTGAACAAATCAAAATGGCAATATTCCAAACTCTAATGAAGGTAATCTCTGAAGCCAAAATTTCCGGGACTACACATGTCATATAAGGTGTCACGTGATTTTTTCTTGCCACCTTATCTTCACATGGATAGTCAAAGATAACAAACTCCTCCGCGTCCAAGATAACATCCTCAGTAATAAGATCATTGAAACCGTACCCCCATCTCATTGTACAAGACGGCCATTGTGGATTCCTATCTAATTCATCATCCTCCTGAGCTGCGCTTCCATGCATTTCCATTTGTTTCGACTTGTTAATAAATTGCTGATGAGCCTCCGAACGAATTTCCACCCAGCACACAGGATCCTCCCCTTTCTTCTCGTAGAAGTAATACATGTCATTAATCTTCCCTTGGCAGCGACTCCGCAAAATATTCAGCTCGTTTTGAAACTTGTTGAAGACTTTCATCAGTTCCTCCTTGTCCAAGCACATGAGCTGGCAACAGTTTCGGGTCTCCACTGAAATGCAGTAGGGGCACGAGAAGAAAATGTTGGTCTCCCCAATAATGGAACCAGCACGAAGGATAGCGGCTCTTTTGGCTGTGTCGTGCTTCGACATGGCTTGGCACTCCCCCTGGATAATGTAGTACATCTTATTTGCGTAACCACCATAACGACAAACAATCATTCCGGGAGTGTACAAGGCGATTGTCACAATTTTGGAAACAGACCGGAGGAACGCTTCATCCAAACCTCTGAATAGGTACGACTTGCTAAACATTTCCAGGCAGATGTCATAAGAAACGTCTTCTTGAAAGGAGTGCGGTAACAGCTGCATGAACAGGACACGGTCCACTCCTTCTCGATAAGTCCACAGGCACTTGTAGTACTGTTCCACTTTGGCAATGAAAAATTCTCCCATTCCAGCGTTTTTCTAGAAAATTAAAATGATTTAATTGTAATTTCAGTCTTCAATTAATTAAACATGTTCTGTAACATTCGATTTTTTTTTTAGAAAATTACCAAAGATGTTTTGATGCCATCCAAACGATGAAACAAATCCAGCCTGGCCCCATCCAACTGCAAACAAAAACTAGTAATCTGACTCTGGAAATATCCGGACAAAAAAATTGCGCCAATCAACATGAAACCAATACTGCCAAACATTTCTCCTTCAGTTCTTGGAACAATGTCCCCATAACTGTGAAACAAAACCACATATTTATTTATTAAATGGGCATTAGTTTAAAAGTAATTTCAGTTCTCGAGAATTATGTGCACATACCCAACTGTTGTAACAACCACGGTGGCGAAATTGGTGGTAAGCAAGAAAAATCCAATTGGAGTATCGGTCAATGGAGTATTGAGGAAATCCGCTGCCCAGGTAGTGCTTAAAACTTCCCGATTCCGAGTGAGAAGAAAGTATTCTAGCTCCTCCTACAAAAATGATAAGTAACCAAATTCAAATATATTTGCTTCGAAATATTTTCCTCAGCAGAGTAATTAGGAGAGAGTACTTACCAAATGAGTGAACCAAAAATAGGCAACTGACGTAAGCAGAATGAATGCCAGATAACCCAACGTGAACTTAACGACAAAGATAATGGTTTCGTAAAGAAGTCCATATGCCTCCAACTCGGAAAAGTAGAGAAGCACTCGATAAATCCGTATCAAAGATGGTATTCTAAAATTAATCATTTTTGTTAATACATTTCATGTATTAAATTGATAGTCAAATAAATGCTTAATATAAAAATGCTATTTTAAACTTACTGCCACCACTCTATAACAGCAAGATCATGAAAGGTTAGCTCATCGTTAGGTTTAAAAATAAGTGGTATTCGGTAATAGGGCATTAAACTCACAACGTCCAAGAAACAGTATAAAAGTTTATAAGGAACTAAACATAGATCAACAAACAAATGGAAACATATAAATTGTAGTAACACTCCACCTCATTTATAAATCCAACGAATGTTAATCTAATAATCTAATTATAATTAGTGTTTCATAATTTATGTGTACTTACACATAAACACCAAGCACCGGACCTGGTTTTTGTGCCTCCACTCCTCTACCAACAGCCTAATTATTACATCAATGGAAAATATGAAATTCATCACGTAAACCAAGCCAGCAACAATTGGATCATGAACATTAAAAAAACAGTCGTATGGGAAAATAGCCAAGTTCAAAATCTGAAGGGTCACCATCACCGTCTCGTAAAATATCGTGTAACGGCAAAGGAAAGCGATTGCCTTGGGCATCTGCACAGGCTCGATGGCGTACCATTTTGCTCGCTCCTCTGCCGAAGGGATCCCAGTTACTGTGACTTTGGGGGTTTGCCCCTCAGTGGCGATGGTGCTTGTTGAGCTGGCGTTGATGTCAGATGGTTTGACTTTGTTTTGCTGCTTCAAACCTCGTTGGGACAATTTAACCATTTCTTCAGTTATTCATCAATATTTAACTAACTATTAATTTAACGAAGTCATTTAAATTCAGTACATCTGAAACTCTGAATCTAAAATTATTCGACACTAGAAAAAAACTTCTAAATGTGCAAAAAATCTGAATCATCATCCGTTTTGGTTTTGGAGTGTCGAGATGGCATAAAAGTAAAAGCTTTTACGACAGATTAGTTGGATGGAAATCTTGTTGCATGGTTACCAGTGTTGCAAGTTACCCCATTTGATACTACAAGGTGCTTATGAGATGTGTTATGTTATGTTATAAATGCTTTATTTGCTCTCTCAACATTAATTTGTAATTTACAAAATTGGGTTACTAAATGTTGAATATTTCCTGATGAATAATTATTATCAATCATGCATTTTCATATTATTCCTCATCTGGTTCCGGTACCGGCTCCACAATGACATTCGAAATAACCAATTTCGTATCCGACAATCCGACGCTCCTATCCCATTTCACAAGCTACACTATGAATCCAGCACTTTCTCTTGATAAAGGATTCATTTTTCCTTCCATGAACTCATCTTGTTCTCTTTGCTGCTGTTGTTGATTGTCATCACCACTACCACCGCCGCGCCATCACCTCCATATCCCTCACTGACTTGAAACTAGCTTTAGCTTTTGATGCATGCCAAGTATAGTTACCATTAAAGTAAGTATAAATGAAAAACTCGAGAAAGGCCAGTTAAAAACCCGTTTCTATCAAAATCTGCGTCTTTTTCTGAATAAGTCAAATTTAATTTCTAGTCTGGCCTTCCACGAACAACCGAGAAATTAGCATGCATCAATGCCACTCGTGATATTATGATACTATGTGACCTCGTTATACATGCTAGTAATATGCGTCGCATATTATGCGATAATTATCAATGCCAAGACTTTTGAAATAATTTCGGACATTTTGTACAAGATATGTAAGTTTGTCTCATTCAGCATTCTGTTTTTGATACTGGAGGTGCGAGTGTAATATGTTTGAGTTCACTTCCTGAAGTCGAACTCCAGTGGCGCCAAATACGTTACCAGTAACGGATAGTTTCGTAATCAATTTTGAAAGGTTATTATATTAGCATTTAGGTATTTTTGGCGTGTGCAAAGATACACCAATCGCTTCAAATTTCATTCCACAAATTCTCGATTCTTGAATATAATGAGATACAATTTAATTAATCAATTATGTAACTAAGACGATGATGTTGTATGCAAATCAAGAAGATGACCATCACTTGAGTGAAAAACTGGGGGAAAAAATTCAAACAAAGAATGTTTCCATAAATTTTGATTAATATTATAACTGACTACAATCGCATATTTTACTTACTTGCGTAAGTGTAACAAATGTGACGGGAAATAATTTAGCCTTTATAGCCGAAAAACTCTTAGCAGTCCAATGAGTTATCAAGACAAACTGACTAGAACTTAATTTGTCCGAAGGATTTGTCAAGCTTGCCAATCTTTTTAGAGAGGACATCTACGAAAAAGAAATAAAAACATGTACGTAATTAAATTTGAGTACAAAAGGTGTTTGATTCGTATCTTGTATCTTTTAAATTGGAGTGAACAACCTCATAAGAAAAATGAGCCCCAAGTCCATATACCACAACAAATGTGGAAATAAATTCCATTTCGTAAATCCTCTTGCCCGTTGTCGCGCTCTGAATTAAGCTGTCAATACTTGTTGAGTAGTACATCAAGTAATTAAAGAAGAAACAAAAGAGCACATCTCCATATCCTTTGGTATACAACCTTGCCAGGTGGCACACAGAACGATATCTTTTCAAAAGTGCTAATTGTCCATGGTGCTTATCTCCAAGTGCATACTTATTAAAAGCTAATTGGTAATTAAATTGCATTAAATTGTTATGCTTCTCTTCCTGAATCACTGCTCTTTTAAAATCCAAGCTGATAAGCCATAATGGTAAGATTCCCGAAATTAGGAAAAACCCCAAATAAATGTCTTTCAAATCATTGACCATGATAACAAACTGGCGAAATATGACAAGTAAAAGATCTGAGAAGCGGACTATTCCTGTACTTGGGTCAAAGGTGGAATGACCAGATACGTTGCGTCCAAGAAATATATATTGAGCGTCCTCGTATAACTCATCCATCGATATTTTAAAGTCATAAAAGATTAAGTCATTGAATAAACCAATGATTGTGACCATTATGGCAATTGAAATATAAAGTGTGTGGGAATATGTCTGCAAAATTTTAGATGTTTACATTAGGATTTTAATTTTAATTTCTGTAAGATTTATAACATAAACTCAGAAAACTTACAAATCGACGTAGTGAATTCTTCTTTTCATGTTCAATTCTCAAGGGATACTTTTCCTTGTAAATGTTTGCTTGATTTAAGAAATTTAAGAGATCTCTTCCCTTAAAACATTGCGTGTAAGTTAACACCATTGCCTGTAAAGTGTAAGTGGCAGCCTCAAATAAACCCAAATATAAAAGAGGATTGATGGCATCATGATTCTCTGGCGAAGTCTCTTCTAGAAGGTTACTCAACCGTTCCACGAATCGGTGACCAGTAATATAGATATGAATTGTAGACGAGATTCCATATATTATCTATTTAAAGATTGTAAGTACTTTAGTATTAGAACAAAATAAGCTAAATTAATGTTAATCAATTTATTTTTTACGAGAAGTTTAGGCCAGTCGCGGGTTAAACCCGCTGTCTCATCCCACCCCAACTCTAAGCCAAAGAGAGAGGGAAAGCGTGTTTTAAATACTGTCAACAAAACCAAGCAACCAATCAAAAAAAAATACTTGAGTGCCAAGACGGAGTTACGCAGTTAGTTGATAAGTGGCTTATAGAGAAAGATTACGTTTTGTCGAAGGTTACGTCGAAATGTGAAGTTTTCACCAATTTCCTCCTCAGATTTCTCCACCAGTTGAAAAGGTGAACAGCAGAGATAGTAGGAAAACTTGTAATATATTTTTGATATGAATATGTATTCGAACGTTTTTATTTCTGTTGACATTTTTATACAAGCTAAAAATGCTTGTAGCTAAAAGGCTTTTCGCATGTAAACTAATCGCAATTTTGTGGTGAGTTCCAAATTGCCCGTGTTGGTAAAGTACATCCTACAAATTGAAATTACTTCTTAAATTGAGAATACAATTTACTTCTCTTTTTTTTTTGGCTAATTCTAATTCATAAAATGTGTTTTGGCTTTGCCAAGTTCATTTTTCTTGAAGTGTAAAAGCATGTCACAAAAACATCCAATAAATGTGATTTTATCTTCAATAATAGAAATACAAATATGTACTAGAATTTCGATTCATTTACGTCATGCTACATTTGCATTAAATGAGGTGAACTAACGATAAGTGATGAAGCGTTTTTGCTAACCTTGAACTACTCTTAAAAGGAAACATTTTACTAAAGGATTTTTAATGCCAAGGTGTATTGTAGACTTCAGTAAGCACTTTAAATGAACTTAAAAATTAATCATGATGACTTATTAAAATTTCACCGCTTTATTTCCCATTCGTCATTGTTTTACAGTAGCAATGCTATCATTTCAAATACACAAATCAGTGTTTGCATTCTTCGTGTTAGTTAATAATGAGAATTATATTTCAAAGAATAAGAAAACCATCTTCACTTCACTTAAAAATAAAATGCCTATTATATCATGAATGTCTATCCATCTTGCTATCATTTCATCGTCTATGCACTTTGTTTTGGCTCTTCCTTGGGCAATCCTTCCGAACCACCAGGATCAGTCTGTGCACCACCGCCATCTTTGATGGTGTCTTCAACCGAAGCGTTAGTGGCGGCTCCACTATTAGCATTGATGGCGTCTCCACCGCCAAGCATATCTGACCCAACTCCTGTTGTTCCGTTTGAAGCTGCATTTAAACTACCGAATCCACCTATAAAGAATATAAGAATATTGATTATTATCTAGGCTAGTAGTAATCAATCAGTCAAATCACCTGAATATGTAGCGGTAGAAGAAATACCTCCAAAACCCCAGCTGCCTGATGCACTTTCTTGCGCTGAAGGCTGATTCTGATTGCTTCCGAGAATTTTTGTTACCGTATTAGTGCTTTGTTGAGACAATCCATGCGTAAATGCTGGAAGGGTTGGGCCTGCAGTTTCACTTTTGTTTTCTGACATGGGACTTAATTTACTGCCAAAAGAGAAACCACTACTACGGGTTGGGTCTGCAGTTTCACTATTGTTTCCCGGAAAGGGAGTTACTTCTCTACCAAAAAAGAAACCTTGGGTTGGTCTACCAGAAGTAGATGGGTTTACAAAGGTACTAGCACTTCTAGAAACTGTACCCGAAGCACCAAAATTAAAACCGTGACCAAAGGTTGGTCCACCAGACGTGGATGGGGTTGCAACGTTATTTGCAGAAGTAGGACTTGCAGCAGTGCCAAAACTAAAGCCATGACCAGAGTCGGATGAGGATTGCACAAAGCAATTTGTACTTCCAGAATTTGGAGTTGAACTTCCCAAGGAGCTAAATGTTGATCCTCCACCACCAAATGGCGAAGCAGATGGAGACCCGAATGTAGACACATTAGATGTGGATTTTCCTCTATTACCTATTGATATGGAAGCCATTTGAGCATCAATTAAATCAACAGCGGGTCGATTTCCACTAGGTAAGGTTCCAGACCCGAGGGAAAATCCCGGTGCTGAAACTGAATGCGATGCAGGAGTTGAAAATCCTCCAGTGGAAACATCTTTGATTGGGGTACAAGTGCGGGACACTCCAGTTGTTGTCGTATTCGCAGTTGCAGTGCTTCCAAAAGGTGAATTAGGTTGCTGCTGTTGGAGAGGTGTACTGGAAAAATCGAAATGTTGAAAAACCCCTCTGTCGGGGGAAGTTGATTTTTGAGCTTGGAAGGAAGGAGGTGAAATGGGCGTAGCAGGAGGAGTAGTTGGCAGAAAAGCAAAGTCATAAGGCTTGGCAGGAGCATTAGTTGGTAGAAAAGCAAAGTCATAAGCCTTAACAGGAGCATTAGTTTGCAGAAAGGTATACGGATACGAAGTAGCAGTTGATGTAGAATAGCCAGTTGACGCTCCAACTGCAGAAAATGGGATCTGGGTTGCCTTTCGGATTTGATCTACAACATTTTCGTCTGAAAACAAGCATTTCATGTCAAAATATATTTTTCATATTATTCACATCATTATAAATATCAAAGGAAACAATCAGAGTTCAATTGAGACACACGTTGCATTACCTGATTTCATCAAAAAGTGTAGCCTCATGTAACAAATACTGCCATCCGGAACTCTGAAGTAGTTACAAATAAGCCGAACTTGTTCAATGGAGAAGCCAATTTGTCCACTGAACTTTTTGTATATTATGTATAAGAAGATGAAGTCTACAAGTAACAATTAGAGTTTTATTAATGCGCGATTTTAAATTTCAAAT
>JAQFZH010000750.1:0-27800 GCA_034695485.1 Entomobrya nivalis
ACAGCCCATGAGTTTTCGAAAAAAGAAATTTAACCTAAAACAAATCCTCGTTTTTATAATAAGTAAACGCACTGTACATGATATTTTGCATGCAACGCTCTACAAAAGTTTAATGATGATATGATAAAAAATGAAATCTAGCAATGAGCATGATGATGACAATGTTCTCCAAAATTCAGATTACTGATAACTTATGGTTGGCTTTTCGAAAATGATACGTGGTGAATGATGATCTAGTTCGATTACGGTGCGTGGTACATTACGTGATGCCTTTTAGTAAACGTACACGCATGGCTAACTTAACTACTGACAATAAAATTATTTTATAGTTCATCAATGCTATTTATAATGGATAGTTTTCAAATTCTGGGGTTCCATGATCCGTACGCGATCCGTAGTTTTCGATCTGTACGCGCTAGGTACAATCAATGTACGATATGCAATGTATGTTTTGAAACCTGTGTTGTTTCCCTTGCTTTGTCGCGAAATTGTATTTACACTGTCGGAAAATTAGCAAAAAATCAAAAGATTTACTGAGTTTTTATTCTTAAGCGTGTTAACATTTTGGGGAATAGAAAGAATGGGTCTCATATTTCTCCTGATGAAGATGATGCTTCGTAACTTCCTTCTCAGGTTATAGTTTACACGCCCACGCACGTTAGGTCAAGTTGCTTGTATTCATTCATTCTTTTCAAATGAAGAATATCCACAGAAAATGTCATTCAATGAGAATGCGACGTAAAACAGAAAAGGAATCGAGTGGGCCCACGTAATCACTTAACATAACAGCCAAATGAACCGAAACTAACAGATAATATAATTTATGTATAAGGCAATGATATATTTTATGATTTCATATTTGCCAATTGAAACTACACGCATCAAAAGTAGTGCTTGAAACGCGACCTTTGCCTTTAAGGCTAAAACGAGGTAAAAGGATACGAATCTGTAGCAGGTTTGATGCTAACATGCATGGATATTTTTTAACTATCTTAAATAATCGCCGTTATAATATACATAGTACAGTGCAGGATATTGTTGCATAATCCCAACAGTACTGCAGGGTTGTGAAATAAATCATGTCTTCGCCGCAAACAAAAAAAAATGAGTCGAGTTGGAAGTGTGTTTGGTCGGACAAACTATTATGACGTAGATGTATTAGAATGCTTTTGAAATGATATAATTACAACTTCGAAGTTTTTAATTCAAATATACGCTTTATTTAGTCCATAAAGTGATGTTAAAATATAGACAAACGTAATCAACACACCGGCTGAGGTGGAAAAAGTTGAATTTAATCAAAAAGACCGAAGCCCATGTCATCATCTTCCTCCTCGGATTCTTCCTTCTTCTCTTCTTTCTTTGATTCCTTGGCTGGGGAACCACCTGCTGGTGCAGCGACTGCCACAGCACTGACAAATTTGCTGGGATCCTAAAAAATTGCCATAAAATTATTATTAGAAAAACTGTTTGTTTAATCACTTTAAATCAACTACAGATTAACGGCTTACTTTGATGAACTCCTTGACAGTCTCGGCCTCCTTGAATGTAACTTCAGTAACAGCGGCCACAGCAAGAAGGTTCTTGAATCCATTGACGATGGAGTGTGGAACGGAAGCCACAGTTGGATATCCAATTTGCAGAGAAACCGCAGCAACATTTCTTACTCCAGCCATGAAACGGGCGCGGAGATCCTCCGGCTTGATGTCAAGGATCTTAGGTTCGAAAATGGTTCCTGAATCGTACACCATTTGCACCTGATTGAAATAAGTGACATCAAAAAACCATAAACGAATTGTAAGTCTTGAAGCTTTAAATTTTACAGAAAATGTTAATTACTAAGGAAGACATACCTGAAGACCATAAGAAAATGGAGAGATGTTCAACATGTTCAAAAGCGTAGCTTCTGAGGCTCCAACTCTGTCTCCATCCTACAATAAAATTAAAAAGAATTTCCACTTTAATACGTACATGTATATATTTAAGAGTTTTAGTTATGGATTTCATACTTAAAAGTTTAACATACCTTCAAAATGTGGACATCGCTAATGATTTCAATGGTACCCTTTGAAATCTTGGTGGCAATTGCCAAAGCCTGGAAGAAAGATGTCTTTTCGGGTCCAAGTCCAGTATTTTGAGCTGGAATGATTACATCCAGTGGAGCAAGTGCACCTGGTTTAGCTGGAGCACGAACTTTGTTCTCAATTAGCTTGTCCCTGACCTCCACAAGATCTCCATTAGTGAAGACAAATCCAACATTTCCTCGAATGTGAGGAAGGATCCTGAAAGAGAAATTGGTAAAAATGAGTATGACCCTTTTCACACTCCATAATATAATGCATCATATTAGCTAAATCATGTGTAGACGTACTTTTCAAGTGCTGGATTATTCTCCAAGTGACCTTTGATGGCCTTCCTCATCATGGTGTTCTTCCCCATGAGTACGACAGCAGTACCCCTCAATCCAATACGGATCTGCTGCATTTGCTTGGATCCGACGTTATCAGCTCCCACGATGAAACATTTTGGGTACTCGTCCATCAACTTCACCAACCGGGTGAAGTAGTTTGCCTTCCATGTGGTCTTGTCCTCCCGACCCATCTTGAATAAGTGGTGTTGGGAAAAAGTTTAAGGACTGCAAGAAAACAAAAATTGATGTTACTCAAACTGAATATTTACTAAAAATTATTATCCAGAAGTTCTGTTATGCTTTCAATGTCTACAGTAAACAGTAAAACTTTTATTAACTATTTCCTCCAACCTCCATAATGGAGACATGGAGGGAAGAGGGAATGATTTGCCTGTCCTGTGACAGCATTAGCATACACACACCGCATTTTTGAAGAGATTAAAAACACAAAAAAACAAATTTTCGGACAATTTCGATTTTCAGTAACTACCTTAAACAATTTCTAAGCACTTAAATACACTAACTAGTCAATTAAAATATAATATAGTGACCCTTACCTCAACCGAAAATTAGTAAAAAATATTTAGCGTTGAACGGATAGATACACCGCAATTGCCAAAGCTATACTGAATTGCTGTAGCTTTCAAGTAGATGATTTCACATTACCTATCTTTCATGCGGTTTCAGTTCAAAGCAGCTCGTCCATTGGAGCCACTAGAATGGTGGGGCTCAGTTGAAGATAAAGCGATCGGCAGTAGATGGCAACAAACGAGTTTTCTACAGAGTAGAGCAAAGCAAGCAGTGAAGCTGAATTGAAGTAAGCTTATTCCTTGGATGTTGGAATTCCAAAACTGTTGGCCTTTGTTTGTCGCAGAGTGCCCCACTCCCCCGATATTTGGGATAAAAAGGCATACAAATTACTAAATTACATGTTCAGAATTTATAACTGTTTGAAAACTTCCTTTATTTGCATATTTTACAATTACAGCACAACATGCATGATAACAACAATAACAATGAATAAAAATATGTCAACAATAAAAACATTTTTGGCAAATAACTATTATTTACAACACTTCCAACATTAAATATACCTGTGCAGTATTATACCCCCAGGGGGTCAGTTAATCTGCTGCCTTGCCATAAATCAATAATCATCTCGGCTCCTCTTTCAGCTACGGCCATTGTTGGGGCATTAGTATTCCCTATAGGTACTCTAGGAATAACCGAGGCATCAATTACTCGCAATCCAGTGACTCCAATGACACGCAGTTGGGTATCCACAACAGATCCAGGAGAAGCTTCAGCACCCATTGTTGCCGATCCCACAATGTGATGTAAACTGACGGATTGATATCTTGCAAAACATTCCCAATACTTGTCGCTTCGGAACACGTACTGCTGGCAGCCTGGAAGCACTTTGTCCGTAAATCTACCACCAATAGCTTGGAATGTTTCCGTTTCCTCCACAATTTGTACTGATCGTTTAAGACCTTCGACCATTGTATCAACGTCATGTTGATTGTCGAAATAATTTGGCTGAATGCGAACAGGTGTCATGGGGTCTGTATTCCTTAGTCGAATGTATCCTCTGGCCAGGGGTCGGGAAGTGGAAACAATTAAGAAAAATGACTCATAGCCTATTGCGTGACTGTAGTACTCTTCCCAAAGGGATTTTGTTAAACCGAATCCTCTTGCGATCTCAGAGGGAAAATTTTCTCCAGCGGAAACACCGCAAACAATAATTTGTATATCCGGCCAGTCACCTTCCCCACGAGCTTTGGCAATTGGAGTGGAGAAAAACCCTGTAGCCTGAGTTCCTGCAGAGGTCAGTGCTCCTTTCCCTTGAATTATGAAGCGACCAATTGTACTCGGATTAATGACATCGTCACCAATCGAAAACTGTATTTTTTCAGTAACAAAGAATGGTCCAAGATAAACAGAAAGATGGTCTTGTAAATTAAGTCCTACTGGAAGGTCCTTGACTAATGGTATCTGAGAATACAATTAATGCATAACTTAAAATTTGAAAATGATCAATTTGTAAAAAAATAACATCGCATCAATTACATACCCCCAAATGTCGTAGATGCCTCCTGGGCCCGATTCCGGATAACATTAAAATCTGCGGTGTGTTCATTGAACCAGCAGAAATAATTATTTCCTTTTTGGCAAACGCATGTTTAATTTGTCCATGTCTTTCATACTCCACTCCATAAGCTCGCTTTTGTGAATCGATGAGTACCTAGTGATAGTGATTTCACGCAGAAAAGCACACTTTCATCAAAATTGCTTATCATTTTTATAAAGTTTTTAAACGTTTTTGACTGGCTTCCCTTCCCTGCCTGCACAGGTCTGACTTTGTTGAACGTACCTTTCGAACGTAAGCATATTTTCTAACGGTTAAGGTAAGTCTGTTCTTGAGAGGTTCAAGAAATGCACCATAAGCTGCATTCCGCCGCCCATCTTTCGTCGTGTACGTTGTAGTGTCAAAACCTAAAAGTATCGATCAAAATGATGAAGAAATTGTCAAAAATATTGATAGCAAAAGTGCACGTAGACAAATTATAATGTATGTCACTCATCATCCTTTCCTTCACAACATGCCCATAATTTATGCGCATGGCTTTCACTAAAAAAAACTATTGTTATTGCATTACACACATTTACATGGAATTATAATTTCCTGTGTCTCATATCTCCCCAAATTTGCTAACCTTCTGTCATGTTTCCATTAATGTCTGTTCTGGGGTATCCCATTTCCACGCATGCTTGAACCCAAGTCTCGCCAATCCCGGTGAAGTCCGGCTCTTTAAACGCAAAACAATTTTTTATGAAAACTTAAATAGCCAATTCTAAGCGATCGCTGATCAAGTGATTACTTACCTTGCAGTAGAAGAGGACCCTCAGTCCCGTGGTACCCATCTAGAAGGTACATATGTTAACTAATTTTGGAAAACCATTACGATAAAAAATTCTGATGCTCAAATGTCAAAATTTATTACTACTAACTGTCTTCCCAGCGGCCAACGTAAGTTTCAGTTTTCTTAAAATATGGCAGCATGGCCTCGTAGGTCCACGATGGATCACCAGTGAGTTGAGCCCACACGTCATAGTCTTTCGGACTTCCTCGGGCATGAATCAAGAAATTTAAATTACTCGTGCCTCCAAGATTTTTTCCTTGGCTCCAATTAGATCTCTGTAATTATTTTTTCAATGAGAGCTAGTCAAAATATTTTAAAATAGCGAAATATCTCAGATTTTATTTTAAACATTACGTTTTTAGGAGATCCCCAACACGAATGCTTTTGCGGGACTGTCTTATGCATCCAGTCGATTTCAGGGTAATTTAACAACAGCAGTGACATAGCTGGAATCAACTGGAAATCATTGATTTCTCCCCCAGCCTCCAAGAGGAGCACGTCATATAGTTCCGATAGTCTATATGCCGTAAGTGCTCCAGCAGTGCCGCCTCCCACTAAAACAACAAATAATATTTTAACAGACACTTCTCGATAGGTTGGAAATAAATGTAGACGTATTTCCAGTAAAACTCAATTCCCAACCGATGATGAAGTCAAAATGATCCTTTTCAGTAGAGAATATTGAGTAAGCAGTATTCCCCAGACTATCTGACAATCTGTCATAAGAAGCCCAAGTTCTTAAATAAACACTAACAGAAGCCAACATTGTGGCAATCACTGTCACCGTTATTCCTCTAAAGGGTCCTTGATCTGCCGGAGCCCTTCCTTGTCGCAAAATTGGTGGCACGTACATAGTTTTCTTTCAATGTTTAAGTGCTTAAATGAAAACTAGTTAGCATACAATAGCGGACTTTGCACTAATAAATCACATAGCGGATTCAGTTCCCGTTTGGAAAACACACCTACATAGAGTTTTTACGCTGCAAAAACTTTGTTAATACTGATATATGGCTGTTGTCATTAATTATCGACAGCGACAACGACAACTAATATAGAAGTATGTGATTCTCATGCATTCATGTATGCTTTCAGATTTTGCTGTATCGTATCATAAGGTAGGTCAGCCAGAAACTCAACTGGAGGTGCATTATGACATGCATATGATGAGATACATTTGCATTGAATTGATAAAGTGTTCCAGAAAACTATCTGCTTCAAAAATAACTACAACGCAACGTTAAACTAGCTGGGGATGGGTGTCAGTCTTAACGGGAGATGACAACGACATACATGCAGTGCAACATAAAACAATTCAATAGAATGGCTTTTGCGCGTGTATTACTTTTCATTAATTAAGCACCAGGTAAGGGGCTACCTAGTGGATGGATATATTGGATAATTATGTATTCATCTGTTTATTCGTGTGTGTGACGGAGAGCGGCTGACAGGTTTTCATGAATCTTGGCAAGCCTATTAAATAGAAAAATAGCGTAATAATAGAATTAAGGGCGATTTTTTCACTGCCGTAAGAAGCATCCTTTAACTACTGCAGTTGTGATCTGCGATAAATATTGGGCAAAATTATTTTCATTATATTCATTCCTGCTAACTCAAAAATATTCAGTTTCCTGATTCCTTAAACTTGGTTCAAAACCCTCTTACAACCAGCTAACGAACGATCATCATATTTTCTGTACACCATAGCGTCACCTCGCTGATCTCTGGTGTCTTATAATATGGTGATAGCAATATACCTGGCGCAGGAAACATCCATTAATGAAAGCTGTACAATAATACTTATGATTAACTTTCACTTTCCTTGGTATTGAGTTGTTTATTGACACCCTGCGGAGCTCATCAAACCAATCATTGTTATGTGCTGGTAACATATTTCGAATATACATAATATGATCATGAATTTGGTCAACAAAATGCACACATAATATCTGGTTAAAAATTGCTTATTAATTCATATTTTGTTGAAATTTCTCACATCTGAAGTAAAAGTAAAAATATTCCAAATCTGATAATTTGTAATGGGATATGAATAATCCAACCTATTTTCTACAGCGTATATTTAAACATCGAATAAAAATACAAATAAGCATTTATGTGTGGTATTACTTATGCAATTTATTATTACTTTGTTTGAAAGCAGTAAAAAGCCCTACATATTCGGTTTAAGTAAACGAAAACGTTAAAGGATGAGTAATTTTTATTTTTATTCTAGACCATACCAATTTTCGTTTGGATACATGATCGATCTAATCACATGAAATTAGCTTTCCTAAAAATAAGGTGGGGGAAATTTGTTTGTTGAATTACAGATGTCCTCGTAAAGTTAAAGTTTATGTTTACTTTTTAAAGTCTGAAAGGTATTGATATAGGAATGAAATAGGTTTGAAATACTTGCAAGCAAACGACGGTTTTACATTTTAGTTTTATTATTTCACATGAGCTCCCAACACTGAGAAATAAACTATGGTTGATGGTTAGATAATGAATAAATATATGTATATATTATATCGCGGTATTATGAAACTTTATAATAAATTCAAATAAATTGTAATTGGAAAAGATTTTAACCAAAAAATCTTGGGAGGATGGAGTAAATTGTACAATATGGCATATATTTTTAATCCATACTCTGCCTGCACTATGAATATGCTCAACAATTCTATCTTACCTTCCACGAAAGCATAATTTAACGTAATTTAGTGGTTAATTTTGTCTGGTTCTGGTTTTACGACAAATAAAAATCCAACTCCGAAACGAAATATAGCCAGGTGGCAAATGCTCATAAAATTATAATAATGCACTGACATTGACGTGCTCACCTATAAAAAGACGATTATACATAATTTGTATCCTACAAATTCCTGAAAACTAGGTAGATTTAGCACAGTTAATTATTCCCTTTTCATGCAAAACCAGTCATCACGCATGAGACATGACTATGACAAATTCATGACTTGGTCTCTGGTCAACGACAGTAGTTTATCATTATCGAAAAATAACAAGGAGATAGAGATAATAGCTATATATCATTAGTCATAGGTTGATGTTTAGTTTAGTATGCTTATTTTTGTTTGTTTAAAATATTTTAATAGTTTGACATATTCACGGAGGTACATGCTACTTGTTCTCTTCAAAACGCAGTCATTTATAATCAGGCATTACGTCAAATGCACGAAATTACCTGTAAAAGATGAAAATATGGAAGTATATAAACAGTTTCCCCAGCTCTGACATCATCATTATCTTAATACTATTCAATTGATAACATAACATATTATTTAGACGATAACAAAGACGATAACATTTCAAAACCAATCTGAGCTAAAAACGACAGCGTGTAAAACTGTTGTACAACATGATTTCGTCCTTCAAACGCCTTTTATTTCTCGTCTTTCTCAGCTGTTACACTACCGGAGAAATAACAGCCCAAATGGTGAGTGCAAAAATAGTTTTAGCACAGAATCATTGAGATTGTGCTATATATGTGCGCAACTGATTTAAAAATATTTATATCAATATCAATAGAAATTTGACTTGGCATGAGCGTACATTTGTACTTTAAATTTTTGACAAACAAATACATACAACTTATATACATTTTTACATTACCAGATTTCATTTTTGCAATGCAGGATATTTCCGAAGCTGAACAAATTGCTCTGGAGTCCTCTGGAGAACTGTTACCTCAAGCAGACCTTGTCCAAAGAATCCAAAAGGATTTGCAATCAATCCGGTCAAAGTTTCCCCAAGTTGCTGATGTAAAGCACACTCAAAAATGGCAACCAGGCAAATTAATTGTTCATAGTGTTAAAAAGGACACTTTGGATACCATTGACAAAAGCGCTTATGGGCCAATAACGTCCAGACCTATTTTTCAAGATACGATATATGTGCTCGAATTTACAAAGCCATATAATCCTGAGATTTTGGCTAAACGATTAGAAAAGGAATTGGGTGTTGGGGATGCTTCTCCTGATGGGGTGATTGGAGGCTCTTCTGGAATAACAATGAATAGCGATCCCTCTGGAAAAAATACTTACGTTTTCTACCAGGGCTCTGGGGACTGTCCTTCAGGATGTATTTACAAGAAATACTACACATTTACTGTTGATCCACAAGGAAATGTAGAGAAGGTGGAGGAGCGAGGGGATGATCTTGCAAATGCACAAGATCGACCTGTGGGAATTTTTTAATTAGTTTAAAGGGAATCAATCATAACTACTGAAATTTCGTCAATAATTATTTGTATATTTTAAATGCATTTTGTATCATATAATGTTAGTTCACAGTTAATGTTTTGTTGTATCCGATTAAAAAAATATACAGAGTAAACTGATTAACTATTTACACTTTACTTTTAATTTAAATGGAATAGATTATATTTAATTCATACTTAATTAACATGCATGTAAGTAAGTTGTTACGATAGTTCAAATCTTATTATCTTCTTTTAATTATCATTCATCGCATCGCATTATTGGGTCAAATATATTGTTGACCCAAAACAATGGACGGAATTTCCTAAGATCTGATAGCAGGATACATAAAGTAATGTAACAGCTATTATCTTTTATCTTGATAACATTTTGCTGCGTGAACTTCATACTTAATACATAGGGCTCGTGCAACAAGCAACAGACGTCATAACGAAAAGTGGCCTTAAACTATAGATTTATTTCGGTACATGGCAAATTGTATTTATATTTTACATATATGTATAGCATATCAGATAAAAAATGATTGTTGCGCTTTTAGGAATTTTACAATCTTGAAACATGAAGATAAAGATGCAATATGTAGTTTCAAGATGTTAAAGAGGTGTTGGTTTTATTTTTGAGATTTTGAGTAAAAATTGCTCAACATAAGTTTGCAGCTAATCTTAAGAATCGCATTTGTGGCATTATGATTTTTTGCACAGAGAACGAAGAGACATTGTTCATTAACCAGTTGCATTTTGCAGTTTAGTTCGACAATAAATTATGACGTCTCGTGTCTGGCGGCAAGTCAAGTGCAAGATACACAACAATTAGGATATATAAGTATTTTACGTTTGGTATTTTCATATCTACCGGAACTTGTAAAATATATCCAGCAATAAAATCTTACTAACTACGACAGACGACCATATTGAATTGCATATAAATACCGTACTTTTAAGTTTTGATTTCCGCTGTAACACACTCAGCAAGTATGGCTTCCGGAATTCCAATATTATTGTTGCCGATTGTCAATCGGCATCGGCACCAGTTTTGTTAGTGTTAATTTGCATTATCAAAAGGGGTGCAATCAAGGTAGTGCTAATATTACAGCAGTTTATCTATTGGTATTACCTATATGAACGTTATGTACAGAACGTCTGAGACAAAGATTATAGTTGTAAATTATATCAATCAACACATTAAAATTCACCACAACTTTTCCATAGGGCTGATCGATTGTGTTTTGAGTAATTGGTTGGTGCTGTGATGATGATGCAGTTAACCTTCACAAAGTTACAAATGTTGAACATAGTACATGGACCATGGTATGTTTAGTCGTTTGTCGTAGCGCAATTTAGTTGTCTTGTGAAGTGAACTAACGCTGTTATTAGGGGTCGTTACCTTTCTTAATGACTTTGCTTACAGACATGACGCAAATACGTACTTAAACCGTCGACGTGCGTGATCGCAGTGTTTTGTTGTGTTAGTCATGTATATACAAAATATACATCCAATACCATGCGCAATACAAACTGCCTTCCTTCCGTTTCTTCCAGACAACTTTAGCTAATTTAATCTTAAGTACATGTTATGGATGTAGTTTACTGACATTTTTATTATGAGTAAGTTAAAACAGTACAATAAGCTTGTTTCTTCATACGTCGTGTGCATGTAAGGGCATAAATGAGTTATAATAAAAGTGCTAATCACATTCTGTAAATCTAAATATTGATACTAATTCTTGACAACTGTTCAACTGTCCCTAGTTTGGCAACCTAAACCGGTTGTGTCATTAGTCATTACTTCGAAATGATTTATAATAAGTTTACTAAGTGATAATCATTTCTTATTTTCACCAACTTTTAACGCGTGTAGAGAAATGACCCACATGGTCAGGCGACCAGAAAATCATTGCCGTAAAGCAAATTGCAACAGCTTATTTGCCAATTTAGTAAATCTCAACTTAAGGATATATCATCTTTCTTGAATCTGAAGGATGATGTAATAGTTTTAAAATACTGATTTTGCAATTCGCATAAATTTGTAAATATTTTAAAAGGATCATTTGAATATCTTTTAAACACTTTTCTGCTATTAATAAATTGAGAAGCAAAATTTCAACAACTTCAAAATTCGAGGGGCTAAATTTTCTTTGTGATGATTTTGAATCCTCTACAGTAGAAACAAAACCTATTTTTTCTTCACTGCCGAATTGACTATCAATTAAGAACCAAAGATAAGACGAACAAATGCAGTTTTGTAATTTGAACTGTCATTATGCTACAATCACAAGAATGCTTAAGAAAAGTATCATAAATTCGTGATCAGAATCAACTGACATTAATCGTAATTTTTATTAGAAAATAATAAAAAAACAGCAGCTGCATTTATTGAAGAAAAACGTTTAAATTTAAAGATGTGATAACTGATCTTATTCCTATTTATGGAATTGAAATTAAAGTAGAAAATAATAGTTTGTTTGTTTTTTAATAAATCAATTCGGATGAGGATGATTATTGGGTTCAGTTCAATGATATAATTAAAATAGACTCATCTTGTTTATTAACTACAATTTGGTATATTCCAATATCAATATTTCCAATCATGTTGACCCTGCCACCTGCCAGGTATCTATTTGTATTTATAAATTGTGTAGCAGCAGAAGATCAAACAAAACTTTATTTAAATTTTGTACTCAAATAGCTTTTAAGTAGTCGTGGGAGAGATCTTATTTGAATTTAATCGAGAAAAAAATCTCACAAACTGTAATTAAGTAGCCAAAAAAAAAATCTAGATTTTAAAAGATTGGTTCACAGTTTCAAGGTAATTTGTCGATTTAATATGTTATATGCATATTAAAATGATATAACCGATGATATAGTAAAGTTTAAAAAATAATTGTTGAGCTTTCAAATTATCATGCAAACGAACGAATGGTCAGAACAACACGATAAAAGCTTGCTCGTTTGGTGGTGGTACGATGGTGGTTGATGTTATATATAGTAACATGATAATTATTTTGCCTACAGCTCAATTCAATTTTTTGCTTCATGGATCTGGAGTGTATTATTACGCTTCCTTGATGATTTCCAGACAATACACCAGTGTTGTAGGCGGATGGATGGTTGTGGCTGAACAATGTTTAAAACTAATGTAGCAAACGCACATTGCACTGATTAAAATATGAGTAAGCAGCAGTAGTAGACAGACGTAAATAATGCTTATCATGTATTGAATATTATCTACAAATTCATAACTAAAACCTATCCTGTTGCTAGAATGATCTGGTTCAAACTTCACAACACCTGCATTACTTGTATGTGTCTATATTCTACATTATGTGTACATATTTTGTAGACTGTTTCGTTCATAAAAGCACCACAATAATTATACTTAATTCTCATGTTATGTTAGTTTGGTCTTTATTGTCGAACAAACGTACAAACGTATTGTAAAGGTGAACAAGTATGAAAAATTATTATGGAACATTCCATAAACCCAGTTAAATCAAAATATGATGATCCTAACTAAATCATCTCATCACTTCGTTCGCTTCTTGAATACATACTATTAGAAGTAATTACCTGTACACATTTGTAAATAAAAAAAACGAACATCCATCAAAAAAACCAAAAAAAAAACTCACTGATTTTGGTTCAATTCTTGATGTATACTGGTTACTATTTCTTTCATACGAAGAAATGCTAATGAAATGCTATATTTTATCGTAAACTGATGACGCAGATTTCTGCATACTTCATCGTCTTTTCCTGCCAGATACACCTGTCTTCTCTGTGTAGCTGGCTTACGGACCAATGCTTACCATCAAAATTCACCTCAATATGAGCATACATAATAGTTTCATGTTTGACGGTTGGTTCCTCAGTATTCAGTTAAGTTAAACAAAAAGTTTGATTCAAATGCTGAGAAAAATTATACAAAAAACATAAATACAAGGGTGTATGTAAAAGTGATGTGGTGATAAATATAGGGATACAATTTGTAAATAAAATTACCTTTGGATTTGGACTGCATGGAAATTACATAGATACTAAAGATTGAATACACACAACACGCATGTGTAAAATAAAATGAGTACAAAGTAGCATGTAGCGTCTCTCTGTCATGTCATACCTACTTACAGAAGTGACTATAAATTAAAGAAGGAAACACATTAAATCTTGCTTTTGCTCTTATTGTCTTGTCAAAATAAATTCTGGCTGCCGACTGCCGATTTTGTTAAATATGCTTTGCAGACTAAATTTTGCACACTATTTTATTGTTTGCCAGTGAACTGGTGAACGAACTCAAGTGACGTTTTATCGTTTTATCTTCATTCTTTCAGAGATCTCTTTTTAAGCACCTTTACCTGTTGTAAAAAGGGAACAAATGTAAATTTTTGTGTTTGAACTGGTGTGGTTTTTGTACGTAAACTGTTGTGCATAATCTATCTTTATGTCATATTGTTGATTACGTTGACAGTTGTCTAAATCTAAAGGATTTATATTTATAGCAGGTTTTATTTTAATTGGAAAATATTAAAATTTTGTGCCATTATTGTCAATCAATGAAACAAGGTATTAAGGTATCTTTCAAGTTAAAGTAGAGCTATTCGTCATTATTTCACAATCATCTACTTTAGATAATTAATGCGAATGGAGAATCGTATATATATGTATACAATGTGCATGCAATTTCATTAAACTCATTCAAGCCAAACATGCCATGATTGTAGATAACCAGAGTTCGTCTTCAAACTTAATTATTACCTGCTTCTTCATATTACAGCAGATAGAAGAATCTTAAAACGTTTTTTTACCATTCAACCTAACATTCATAGCTATTTTTGATCGTTTTTATTTCAACGCATTGATGCATGTCTTGACGTTTGTATAGCCTAAAACTTTGTGTTGTATGAAACTTTATTTTCAGTACAGAATTTAATCGATTTAGTTTCGACATCAAAATAAACTTGGGTTTAATTGCTTGTTAGCATGCAGAGTTGCACACGTGCTGTCAGGTGAATCAGGGAAGTTTAAGAAAAAGTGGAAGTGAACATACATATAAGTGACCATGAAGTGTCCAAGTTATTTTCATAGTGTTTTACCAGTGTTCAAAGTGGTCTCATTGTTCGCAGTTTTAGTTTCCAGTGACTTGCACACAACACAAAAGAAACCTCCTAACATAATTTTTATATTAGCCGATGACGCGGTATGCGATTGCTTGTCAATTATATTATTTATATTAATAAGTTAATGTGTCATGTTACCCGTGATGTTAATAATTGTTGATGTGCTTTGTGTAGGGTTGGAACGATTTTAGTTTTCATGGATCACCACAAATTCCTACCCCAAATATAGATGCCTTAGCCTTAAACGGCATTGTATTAAATAGTTATTATGTCTCACCTTTGTGCACTCCGTAAGTAGACACGTGTTCTTTAGTTAACCTTTCAACCTTGATCCGCCAGACAGTATATCGTTTGCCACACGAGTCATTTTATTTGCAAAACAAATTAATCCAGTTTCTGTTTCTTTACATTTTATGTAGTACAAGAGGCGCAATCGTCACTGGAAAACATCCTATTCATTTAGGTAATTACATGCATGCATAAATTAGCTTTTTGTTGTACAATTTATAAATTCTGAAGCACGACTTGATTCTTGAGAGTGCTCTATATAAACATGTTTTAGAATATTTCTAATCGCATTGTACATAGGTTTGCAGCATTATGTTATTATGGGAGCTTCGTCTGGGGGTCTTCCCCTCAGTGAGAAACTTCTCCCGCAATACCTGAAAGACCAAGGCTATTCCACACATCTTGTTGGAAAATGGCACTGTGAGTGTTTATTGTGATAAATAAAGCAAAACCTATAATTTTCAACGACAATTCATGCTCATTTCGAATGTTTTCGTTTAAGTGGGACACTCGGCCAAAGAATTTACACCAACCTATCGAGGTTTTGATTCACATTTTGGTTACTGGCTGGGAAAGCAGGATTACTACAGTCATATTTCAGTTGATGGGAAAGATTCTGACGTAAGTGGGTATTTCCTACTGAATTAAAATTTTGTCGCATCATGGGCTTTTTTCATTCATTGCAGTTTTTGCAACATGACATTCAACGACATTCTACCTTTCGTGTTTTCATATAACATTTTGTTTGAAAAGAAAACTTATCCGACAACTTTTTCTAATTGTTTTACAGGGAAATGGCTGCTGGGGCTATGATTTCAGAAATAACACAGAAATTCATCGTACTGCATTTGGCCAATACGAGTAAGTGATATGATGACGTCTTTTCTTGACTCTTTTTATTTCAAAAACAGGACAACATCTTTGATTCGCGTTAACATAACCCGTTCTATTTTCTTCGTATAGTACCGACCTGTTCACAGATGAAGCGATTAAGCTTATATACAGTCAACCTACCGACAAACCTATGTTTCTCATGATGACTCATATTGCACCACATTCTGCAAATTCCTACGATCCGTTACAAGCTCCACGTGAAAACGTGGAAAAATTTAAGTCCACCATCGACAACGAAAACCGGCGAAAATATGCCGGTAATACTATTGATTTATAAAAATTGACATATGATGCAAAGTTTAATGACGTCTCAAGGACTTTACTTTGACGTATTGGTACTTGGTAATCTTTGCAGGCATGGTTGACAAACTGGATGAATCTGTGGGATTAGTGATTGAAGCGTTATCACGCAAAAAAATGCTGAGCAACACCATAATAGTATTTGCAAGTGACAACGGAGGTGCCCCTGAAGGGTTTGATCTCAACTACAGTTCTAACTGGCCACTCCGTGGGGTAATGTGAATCATTTTTGTATTTTAATTTAAAAGAAAACTGTGTGATTGTTTTCATTGTTGGGTTAATGAGACACTAATATGTTTAAATAGGTTAAAAACACTTTGTGGGAAGGAGGCACCCGAGTGGCTGCCACTATTTGGAGTCCATTGATCAAGAGTAGAATATCAAGAGACATTATGCACGCGCAAGATTGGCTTCCAACCTTGTTTGAAGCAAGTGGTAAGTTTAATTTCTCTGGTAAAATATTGTGACGCAAAATGTCACGCACGCAATGCCAAGGTTTAAATTTTTTGCTAAATCATAACCATGTTTCACGGTACAACACTTTTCGCAGGCGGAGATGTCAGGAATCTCGACGTTGATGGAATGTCCTTATGGAAGACATTTACGGAAGGTCATCCTTCTCCCAGAACGTCATTCCTTTACAATATTGATGACACTTATAACAATTCAGCTTTGCGTGAAGGACCATGGAAGTTGATACAAGGTAGTTATAAGTAAACGATGGACTTGTCATGTCATGTCAGTCGGCTTTTAAGAAAGATCAATCTAATTGCATGAAAAAGCGAAAATTACGAAGATGATTATAACTATTTAAGTTTTCATCCGCACGCATATCATTTAAAAATCATTAAGCCTTAAATTTGTTAAATTTTGAATTGCCTTGCGTATCAGTGCTAGCTTTAAATACGCTTTAACAACAATCATATCTATTCATGTACTTTCACAGGAAATACAAGTACAAATGATCTTGGTGGCGGCATTTGGGATTTTTGGTACGGACCATCCGGTCGCTCAAGCGGACTAGCACCTGTAAATTTACTTGTGAAGAAAATTGCTTCCAGTACAGCAGCCAAGGCCATGGCCTACTCCGGACTCAGACTTAATGTCACAAGAATGGGGGAAATGCAGCAAGCTGCTGAAATCAAGTGTGATCAAACATCTTCCAAGCAAATTCCTTGCAATCCTTATAAAACCCCATGTCTATTTAATGTAGAGGAAGATCCTTGTGAATTATACAATGTAGCTGATAGATATCCAAATATTGTAGAACGCTTGCAATTTTTAATCGACCAGCAGAATCGCACTGCACTACCACCACTCAAGCGCCTCGCTCATCCCGAAGCTTTCCCACGAAATCATGGAAATGTTTGGACAACATGGGAAGAAGATATGTCCGATAATGGAAGCAATGATCATGGAAGTGATAACAATAACAATGGTCAGAATTCACTTCCTCCCACGTTAGTAACGACAAGTCTGGATGATAACTATCTTCATCCAGCTGGCCAGCAAGGACCTGTAAGCAACAAAGGAAATGGACTAGCTGTCAATTATTGGGTAGGAACTGTGTGCATTATCGTTCTCATGAATGGGCTTTAAACTGAAGAATGCAATAGTCAAGTATAGCATGTTAATCACTGTTTGGTCATTGCCATTGGTTTATTGCATGAAAAACTTCAGTCACGCTAGTTCAGAGATGCTTCATAAAAATGCACAATGTACATAAGATTGGTATGTAAGAACGCATTAACTAGCTTAACTCTGAATACCTCATTGTTGTTTTTTATTTTATAATTTTTACAAAGCCGCGTATCTCATTTTTTTGTGAGTCTAATTTTAAGTTTTGTCGCATGTGAATAATTATGTAAATAGTTTGTGTGTTATTGTTAAAGTATGAAAAATCTAGTTCTTGAATTTAATTTTCAAGGATGCGTGGATGATACCTTTTTGAATGGTTTGAAGCATGGCTTGGTTATAATATATTATTCTTTGTTTGTTGCATAACACAGTATGCAATGATTTTCTAATTTCTGAAATGAGGAAATGATAAATATTTTTTTGTGCATGGTATAATGCGAAGGATTAATGCAAGATGACGAGCTAAGAGTGAAAAAGGCTAATGAAGCGCACGGCATGGCATGAAATCACAATGAAACCAATTTTAACCTTTATCGTTGTATTTAAAAAAAATGACGTTTCACATTTATGATATAGATTTCTTTGGATAGGCGGAGGTGGGAAAAGTTCTAGCGTCTAATGAAAATTTATCGAAGCTACAAGGTACAAAGTATTTGTAAAATCAGATATACATACATACATACATAGCCTTAGGACTCGTGTCGATGCACGAAACATCTTTATCGTATTGCATTGCACAGGCGAACTTGATTGTGAGGAATAATGTAATGCATGTAATTATCTTAGAAATGAAATTTTATGACAGTATTTTTTGTTATTATTATGTTCACTTGAGTACAAGTTCAGTATTTTATTTGAGTATGAGTATATGCAATCTGGCGTTTTAACTCCAGAGAGATAATCTTAAGTCGTAAACAAGCCAGCAAAGCAAAAAACGAAGACTCTGATGTTTTTGTAATTTTATTTCACCTGACAGATGTAAAAATACTATTGCTTATATTTTGTTCCCAGAAAAAAGATACTTTTAGCTATTAACTGAAAAATAAAAAATATGCACCTGCACACGCTTTTTTTGCACTGATTGTACAATGGGACCCGCATGTCGGTTACACTTTTTCTACGAACACAATTACCACGTGCGTAAAATATCCCAATCATGGAGCAGCAATATTAAGTTTGATTGTGGGTGGTGATTTTGCACAGTACTAAATTTTAATTATATTTCTTCACTCTTTTTTTCAGTTTATGCACTTTTTTAGAAAAAATCTTTAAAATTCTTAACTTTGCTAACATTTGATTGAAGGGTTTCTCTGACCATCAACGAAAAAGGCCGTCTCATCCATCGCATTGGGCTGTGCACAATCTTGTATTACCGCCACCAACTACCCCTTACCCTAAAGTCACTCCTTCGTCTCGTATTTTAAATCGATTCAGCAACAAAAAATACCAAAATGAATCACCGCCGCCTAGTAGAGAGAATTTTCATAATTCTTATAACGACGATCATGAACATGACTATCCTTTTAGAATTCATCGAAATCGAGCATGGAGCTCAAACTCGCCGACTTGGGTAAATCGGCCATTTGTTTCAGTTTCAAGTTCCAGAACATCAAGCAGTCGCTTATAACCAAAAACATTTCGTTAAAACAGTACAATAAAAAACGTTCATAGTTTTTTTCGTCTTTGATGTTAATCGCAAGTGCGCCATGACTTTTTGACTGAATCAATTCGAAATGTAAGGTAGTGTACCTTCTCATCACAAATTAGATTAATGATAATGATTAAAATGCATGCATGTAACAAAGTTTATTTTTTATATAAATGGGACGTCTGAAAATTGTCTAAAAACTTGTAATTGTATTAAACTAAAATAATTATTCTTAAAAAAATGAATAAACAAGCGTTATCAAGTATACCCAGCTACCACGAAGTTTCAAGCTAGATTGCGAATGTTATGGATCAATGCATTGTTGGATAATTCACAAGTCGTGATTCACGAGTAAAGAATTCAGTATCATTAAAGAGAACGACGAACACATGAGGGCGTACCCCACTTTTAGAATTGCCCAACTTTATACAAACTTTGCTTAACACAACACGCTTCCTTCCTTTGTTGAACAAGAGCAACTTTTAATGAAGTTTAGAGAAGAATTGGCAGCTTATCAGTGATCAACGCGAGATATGTTCAACTTATGATATGATTATTCATGTTGTACAATGTCTACAATACATATATGAAATTGCTTCCTGAGAACAACAAATATAGGCATTCTGCATGAAAAGTCTGGAACGAGGTCTTCTTCATAACTCTGGATTTTCCTAATGCAACACAATTTACCTACCGCTTGGAAGCATGAAGACTAATGAAGTCTCTTCCACAATGTCCATGATTTCCAGACAGACTTAATGATTACACGATTACAGAGTGGAAAAAATTTCATGACCCTCTGTCTGTGACGCGCCCAACATAACTCTGATTATTAACTGATGATGACTATACTTATTAACAATTTGTTCCGTATCGTAAAATCAGTTTTGAATCCCAATTAATGCCCACCTTGCACTCATTTTTTCGCAGCTCTGAAAAATAGTATCCTTTGATATCAATGCTAGCCTGTTTTGATGGAAACAAATTCAGCGGACCATGCCTATCTTGACCAAAAGAACTGGAATTGAGATGCAGCCATGCAGAATCCATGCCATGAAAAATGCCGGTGATATTCGGTTATATATATTTAATTACTCGGTGAAATGAATGGGTACAAAAGCAGGATAACCGATAAGATCACTAACTAAAAAGCATGTATTTCGTTCAATGCCATTTCCAGTCCAACGACAAATAAATGAATGAGAAGTCTAGACTTTAGCTAAAGTTAGGTACATAGGTTAAGACTTTTTGAAACCGATGTACCTGGTGCGATTATCACAGAGTATATTCAGAGTCGGAGAAGTACAGATGAATTTCTAAAAACTCTGTATCGTAACATATAATTAGGCAGCAAGCAGGAAAGTGAATATTTTGAAGTAAAAAGTGAAAATTAAATCAGTTTTCAACCTAAAGCTATCGGCAGTTTTTTTGTGAGCTTCATTATGAATAGAAATGAAGGACGCCTTTTTGTAATCGTAACCACAACCTTTGTATACTTCTTTGGTTTTGCTGTACATCTTGTGGATTCGCAATCATCTCATCATAATCATATTAATCATAAACAAAGTCATCATCACATGAGTCTAAATATTCCTCATGCTAACAAAGAGCGTGGACATAAATACCATCATCATGATCATCATCAACACATGAAACACCCTAACATCATTTACATCTTAGCGGATGATGCGGTATGTTGTCTTACTTTTGATTGGATTAATTGTAATGAAATTTGAAATTCACACTTCAGAATCGTATCTCCATAATATATTTACGGTTTCTGTTTTTGTACTCGGAAAGGGCTGGAACGATTTCAGTTTTCATGGGTCGGCTCAAATTCCGACCCCAAATATTGATGCCTTGGCTCTAAATGGAATGATTTTGAATAGCTACTATGTGTCCCCTCTGTGCACACCGTAAGCACAGCTTTACACAAAAAAAATACTATGCGTATAATTTTAGAATTAAAAAATAAATTTGAATATCCAGTACAAGAGGAGCTATAATGACTGGAAAGTATCCGATTCATTTAGGTAATAAAATAACCAATGCCTCGTTCAACATATAACTGAACACAAATTATGAAATAGCTGGACAATTAAATGTTTTAACGATGTCTGTATAAGGTCTGCAGCACTATGTTGTACGTGGGGCAACTTCAGGAGGACTTCCGTTGTCTGAAAAATTACTTCCATCCTATTTGAAAGAATTCGGTTATAAAAATCATCTCGTGGGAAAGTGGCATTTGGGCCACTCCAGAAAAGAATTTCTCCCAACCGAAAGAGGCTTTGATACACATTTCGGTTACTGGTTGGGGAAACAAGATTATTACTCTCACATAGCCATGGATGGAAAAGATAAAGATGGTAACTGGTGTTGGGGCTACGACTTCCGGAGTAACGATACCGTTGAAAGAAATGTATTCGGCTCATATGGAACTGACATATTGACAACTGAAGCGACAAGACTGATAGAAAATCATCCTCATGATACTCCCCTTTTCCTTATGCTAAATCATATGGCTCCACATTCAGCCAACTTTTACGACCCTCTACAAGCACCTGCAGAAAACATTGAAAAGTTTATTGAAACAATTGAAGACGAAAATCGCCGTATTTATGCAGGTAATGCTATATTTGAATGTGAAAAAGGCAACGGTTGTAAATGTTCATTTTTGAAAGTTTTGTTATGTTTATTAAAGCTATGGTGGACAAAGTGGACGAGTCAATAGGCAAAGTCGTAGATGCGTTGGCTTCTCGTGGACTACTGTCAAATTCAATTATAGTATTTGCGTCTGACAATGGGTAATATGATATTTATATTTGACAAGTTTTAAGCTTCATGGAATAACTTTGCCATATTTAATCAAGCACTCTTTCATTAGAGCGGCTCCAGATGGGTATGACCTTAATTATGGATCAAACTGGCCACTTCGTGGGGTACACATTTTATGAGTATAAAATACCAAAACTGTCATCGTGAGGAAGTGCAATCAAATTGACAAGAAGTTGATTATCATATAATAAACATTAAAAACTTTTTAGATAAAAAATACGTTATGGGAAGGAGGTACCCGAGTTGCCGCAATGATTTGGAGTCCTCTGATACAAAACAAAGTTTCTTTTGATCTCATGCATGCAGCGGACTGGGTTCCAACTTTATATGAAGCTGCTGGTAATGCATAATATAATGGATACAAAATTTCAGTTTATTTCTTGCTGACCTTGAAAGTTCTAAAAGTTCTAACATTTGTCCTACTGTCTATTTAAGGTGGTAACCCAAGCAGTCTAAAGGGACTTGATGGTGTTAGCTTGTGGAGTACTTTGACAAAAGGTCATGAGTCTCCTCGTACTTCAATGCTATATAATATTGACGGTCCTTACAACAACTCCGCAATAAGGGACAGGTCATGGAAATTGATTCAAGGTAAATATCAGTTCACAAAACGATCTAAGTTCGCATAAATTATAAATAAATTATATTTCGACATTTTTGATCAGGGAAATCCCCAACATTTGATTTGGGCCCTGGTGAATGGAACTATTGGCACGGAGAGTCAGGACAAACCAATGGCAATTCAACTCAGTTGCTTCCAAAAATTATGAATAGCGTTGCTGGAAAAGCTCTAATTAAATCAGGGTTCCCTTTAAATAAAACAAAAATGGAACAACTTCAATTGGAGTCTCAAATATTCTGTAATCGTCAGAGAGAAGATATTGTTCCATGTGATCCATCACAATCGCCTTGCCTTTTTCATATTGAAGACGACCCTTGTGAGTTGTGGAATGTTGCAGATCGTGAGACAGAACAAGTGAAACGACTGTTAGATTTGATTTCAGAGCTTAATAAAACTGCACTTCCAACAATGAGTAGATTGAGACATCCAGAAGGATTTCCAAGAAATTGGGGAAACTTGTGGACCACATGGGAAGATAAGCTATTTGAAAAAATATCTAATGCACAAAAGTCATCCAGTAGTGATGAGATATCTTCAACAAATCTTATATTCATTATGATACTTCTTGTTTTCTTTTTTGTAAATGTTTTAATTTAAGTCATTAAACCGTTTGCAGCATATCAATTTAGTCTGAAATACATTTTATTGAATATTCACTGTCCAACTAAATAGATTCCTCTAGATTATATAATCTGTGTACAAAGAAAAAATTAAATCTTAGCATCCTCCATTTGAAATTAAATTCAAATTTACTCCAAAAGCCTCATCAGAAAAGCTTTTAGAAGCCTGGCTTCGTAAGTGACAGTATTCTTTCCAAGATGAAGCGGGGAAACTTCTAGCGGATTCTCAATAACAGTTTTTACAGTTTTCCCGTACACTGCAAAACGAAAAATATAGATGTGCTCAAAAATCGTAGCCATACTAATTAAGTTTCAAGCCATTGTATAGATCGATAAACGTACTTTCACAATGTTCCAAGAATTGAATGCAGTCGGCATACACTGTTTCCCGAACGTTGGTCACATGCTTGATTCCCTTTTCTATCATTGAAATGAAGCATCGTTTTGCATAGAACCTTCAAAAATCAAAAACTGCGTTGAGCAACATTAAGTATTTTTGTTATGCAAAAAATGCACTTTTTTGTGCATTTTTATGCATACAAATGTGGGTTAAAAAAATTGACCATGTATCAGTTCCCAGTTTTTTGTTATACGGTTCAAGGCTTTTGATTATTCTTGAAATTCCAAAATCATAATTTCCCTTTGCGCAATACAAAGTGCCAATGACCATGTTCACGATGCACAGATGGAACAACTTTTGGTCTGGGTTTTCAAAAGCAACTTGTTCTTCCTCTCGCTCAATTTTTCTCATCAACTCCTCTGCTTCCTCGTTTTGACCGGTCATGATGTATGATACACAGAGATTTGCTAAAACAATGGCACTCACGTCAATGACCTTGAGTGAAAAAGTGGAAAAAATATTGCATCAAAACCGTAAACAGTTAATTTTTAAGACATCTAAGTTATTTCAAGTTAAATGAACCTGGGATAAATAGTTTTATGTTTTCCTTACATGATTGTAGCTCTTTTTCACGATTGCCTCATAAAAACTTGCAGCTTCACGAAATTTATTTTCTTGCATGAAAATGACATGGGCCACATTTAGTTTCCACACATCCACCTCATTGCAAAATTCAACGGATTTGCGAAAGATTTTTTCTACTTGGGAATAGTTTTCCTTGTCCCAAAATATTTTTGCTTGGGCCATCAAAACAGGTATGTATTTACTACAGAGATAAAAGGCAGAAGAATCATTTATTTTATGATTAACTTATGAATGAAACAGAAAAACGTGTACTAGTTTTATCCCTTAATAAAAAGAATTGTTTTAACCTGGCCAACATTTCATCATATTCACTACAAAGTTTACTAGCCACAGCATCTTGTCCCATTGACTTTGATTCTGTGACTTGTTTCGTCAATTTTCTCAGGGCCTCTGCAGTTCGATTTGCTAAATCGTCAAATTTTTTATATGCTTCTTCAGGAGAAGTTTGTTGAGTTATCAACGCATCAAAGAAATCGTACATGAACTAAAAAAATCAAGACTTTTTAGTATTTTTTAGTAAAGATACTATTTTAAAGTGTGCAAGTTTAATATTTTGAATTTACTGGAGTCAGGTACTTGTACGTCAAATGGGCGTAATCTGCAAGCACGTCTGCGGCTAAATCATAACACTCATATTTGCAGTACAACAATAGCAAATTGCAAAATGTTTCCGGTGGGAAAGGATTTTGCGATAATAAGAACTGCAATTTTTCAAATCCTTCAGTTGGGTTGATTTCCATATTTAGAATGGCTTGATTGTGCAAGGTAATGGCATCCAATTCTTCTTCGTTTCTTGGCGGCATGTCAGTCAATGCCTCACGAGCACCCTTTGCTATATTTTTACGAATTCATCCGACATGAGCAATTAAAATATCTAATCAATAGTCAAAAAACAGGCTAAATTCAAGTTCTTACGATTTTGAATATCAAATTCAAAGGCTGCTTTCAGATTGAAGGCTTCTATAAATGCTGTTTCATGCAATGTTAATGTATTTCCAACACTTGGTAGTTCTATGCCTTCAGTGGTTACTCCCACTCCCATTTCGGGGTGTTGACTAACCTCGTTTTGAATGATATCCGCTATATGCATTGCAATTACGTTTAATTTAATGTACTACTTTACTACATATGAAAATATTTATGGAATTGGTTAATTAAATACATGTGTACTTTATACCTATGTGCTTTGCTGCCATTGGAATGTTTTGAAGTCTGTAATATGCCAGTGCAATATTATAAGACAAGTGGGGATCATAACCGATAACTTGTGAAGCCATCGTGAATCTTTGAAGAGCTTCATCGTAACGGCCTTCCTACATCATTTGAATTTAAAAGGGTTCCTGAATTTGTTCTTGGAAATTTCTTGAACACGTTTAATGTTAGCTGTAATTCAATTGGTGTCACTGGCTTACTTTGTACAGTAGACATCCACGATTGATTTCCGTGTCAGGATCATCTTTGGGACATTTATCCACCATTGACTTAGCGTCTGATAGTTCATCAGCACCATACTTGATAGCGGCTTGCAGTTTTAAAATCTGTGTCATCCAATTAGACATATTTTTAATGATTTACAAACTTGAAAACGATTCCATAAAAACTAGGTAAGGAACCCCAAATTCAAATGTTCTTACCCGTCCCTGAAACTCAGGGCTTTCCACTTGACATGTCGCGTCCATAGCTTCATTATACATGCAAGCATGATACAAAGCTTGTGAATAGTATAAGCGATACTCTTCAATTCCAGGAAATAGATAAACCAAACGCTCGTATGCTAACGCCGCATTGGTGAAATCTTGACAGTAAAAGTAGCAATAGCCAAGAAGTGACAGTGCGGCTCGACTCTGCAAAAAGTATTTAAAAGTGGCCAGTGTTTAATGCAATTAGCAAGTTGCACTACTCCTATTCTATGAAAGGATATCGTTAAATAATTTAATTACATTTGCATGAAGCTCTAATTGGTCTTCCAAAAGGGTGATAGCTTCCTTGTACTGTTGCTCCTTTATCTACACGTTAAGAAACCAGTTAATTTAATTTCAATTTGCAACCATGCTATGAACTCAAAATGAAATAAAATGAATCATACCAAGTTATAAATCACTTTAGTATAGTCGCCTTCCCTTATTTCCATTTTAATGGCAATTTTTTTTAGCAATGTATTCTTTATAACTAAGTTTTCAGTATAGTTAAATTAAAACTGTTTTTGTGCAAATTTCCGGAAAATAATCAGCATTATGATTTTATTTTATTTTATGGAACCCATTTGTTTAAATATCACCAAATTCTTTCCTATGTGAAACATTTGGCAAAACTGTTGGCTTATTTTTCTAACGATTGAATAACATGTACATCAAGTATTTATCGATTTCCAGTTTTCATAATGGACATGGATAGATTTGGAAGTGGTGGTGGTTTGTTTTTCTTTCGGTTTCCAAGATATATGTAGACAGGGGAGTTTCGTCATAAGCTTCAATCACAATATTCACAATGCGACTATGCGAGTGGTTTTGTTCCAGTTGCAGGGTAGTAGTATGGTAGTATAGTACGGAATGCAAGTTTGTCAAAATTATGCACAAACGCTGGTCGACCAGCAAGTAAAAGTAAAGGTGAAAAACTGTAATAGTAATGTAATATGTAATCTACGAGAATGAGAGGCCAGTGTAGTTGGCTAAGCCAACTACAGGGGCTTCCTTGACTTTGTGGCCCTACTATGGCAGTGAACACATGCAAAAAAAACCATAGAGCGAGACTGGTGGCGGTGGTTTTGAATGAGTGTCCAAGAGCCAGGTACTTATTTTGTTATAGATCTCAAGTTTCCCTATGCTTTCATAGAATTGTCTCAAGTTGCCCCATGCTTTTATAGCATTGTCTCAAGTTGCCCCATGCTTTTATAGCATTGTCTCAAGTTGCCCCGTGCTTTTATAGCATTGTCTCAAGTTGCCCCGTGCTTTTATAGCATTGTCTCAAGTTGCCCCATGCTTTTATAGCATGCTATAGCAAACAAACTGCAAGTCTCTAGTAAAACAACCAACCACACAAAAAAATCAACAGCAAGCAGCACACAACACACAGTACAGTATTGCTATGTTTGCTACTATTGCCTTGTACTCCCTCCTATCATATGCTCACCAAACAATAACAACAAAGTAAAAAAAGGGTTGAGTCTCACAGCGAGTTAGTGAGTTACACGTTACCTATTTTATGCTTTTTGACAATTATGATACTTTATAAATAGGGAATTGAATTTTGTTGGCAATTGTGGAGACAGGAAGAAATATTAATTAAAAC